>CM051497.1:2280167-2339728 GCA_028031935.1 Paedocypris micromegethes
AAAAAAAAAAAAAAAAAAAAAAATCACATTTGGCTCTGAAAAGCATTCATATTGGCTTCGAACCGTACCAGAGATCCACATTCTACAGACATTTTATGCTCAAAACGTAAATGTAATGAAACATGTCGATGCTTGATAAAGATAGCACCACTAAAGTACGTCCCACGTTTAGCCCATGTCATCGACACTGAAGTCATCATCAGCACCAGTCGCGGCTTTGCCAGGGATGGAGACGCCACCAAATGTGATTAGCGGCCATAAACGGCGGTCAAACCCATTAGTTCCCTACAGCTGCGTTACATTACATCAAACAGTGCAACTTTACTCAACGGCCATGTGCTTATGTAATTATGTTGGCGGTTTCTCAAGCAACTGTGCCCGGCTAGATATAGTAAGAGGACCACTGGAGACTGCGAGTGGAGGAAACCATGGTAACAGTGCGGAGCCGAGTGTGCCTGCAGACGGGCTGAAGGATGCGGCCACCAGACTCAAAATAGCTGAACAGGTATTGGCCTTTCTGTCCAATTAGAAGCCAGAGGTCTGAATAAATCCCACACAAATGTTGGAAGACATTTTGAGGCCAGAGTCTTCCGTGCAATGACTGAACTAGGTCTTTATGTGTTGAGATCCAGGTTTAAGTTGATTTCACCGGGCTGTTTTAGGATTCAATTATATTTTTAAAAAAGTAATGTGATTCAACATGCTTGAACCTGGTGGACACATATAATCGAAAAGATAATAAAAAGTAACAAATAAACATTTTTTATATTTAAACAAAGATAATTAAAAAAAAAAAAAAACATTTTCGGCTTTTAAACACGAACCCAATAGATAATGAATATTATTGTATATATTATAAATAATATTTAACCAGAAATGTGTAGAAAAAACGATTGTTTTTTGTAATTTTTATTTTGTACTTGAAAAACCAGGGGTGTGCTTATATTCGCATAAATAAGGACAGCAGTTTTACACGCATCTGCTTACATTGCATAAATGTACTTTCACGCTTTAATGACAATCAGTTAGTCCTTAAATTAAGCATTGTCTTCTTTACAAACCAGTTATTTATTAGTTATACTGATGATCCTAATCATAATGGTTCATGGAGTATTAAAGCAATGGCAATGACTAATTCAGACTAAAAAACATTCACTAGCTGTCACCAAATGGGATTTAAAGGATCAGTTGACTACTAAACAGAAAAAAAATAAAAACACAACAGTGAGGGATCAAAACCATTAAAAAAAAACCACATTTATTTTAATCACGAAACTGTACGAAATGCATTTCAAAAAATGAACCACTCTTTGCTGATGCTTAACTAACGATTCGCAGCATAGTTATTCTAAAGAGCTACCGTCAAATGTTAGATTATACAACAGGATTTGATAGTCAGCAGGAGTTTTCCACTGGTTTTATTCTAGCAAAAATGATGGTCATCTACCAACCTGACATGGGGATTTAAATAAAGATGAACTGGAGAGTATCTGCACGGTCACAACTCAAGTACTTCCTTGAGGAAATATCAGACACTTGACCAGCAGAGCAAGGGAATGTTTTCTCACCGACCCCAATCTGCCACGACTGCTTATACAGTCACTGAAATATGTTCCTTCTCCAGGCGTACAGCGCCATTACACAGACATCGGTGGAGAACCCGCCGAAGAACGTTCACTATTTCACACACACACACACACACACACACACACACACACACACACACACACACACACGTACAAGCTGTGATCAGATGCTCATTCGAGAGCTTTGATTGATCATGGGACCTGCGCTCATCTCTGACGTCCATCAGTTTCTCTCTTCTCATCCGGGACAAACGAAAACTACACAACTCGAAAGCACAGTTTCCTCTGCCAGACCCAAGATCACAATTTATTCCGAAAAGAAATCACACTGCTGGCAGTGAATTGTCTGCTCTTATAGTAAAAGTCCAAGGTTTTTTTCCCTCCAAGAAGTACGTAGTACTTTAACCATTTGTATAAATAAATACACAAGTTGTGAAAATTATTCTAGGATAATAGCTCGACACTACCTCAACATACTATTTTGATCATTTGTATTTATCGTTTTGTTTTTAGTTAGTAGTTTAATCTATATTATTATTAATTATTGTGAACGTTACACACACACACACACACACACACACACACACACACACACACAGATGTGAAGTCATTATAAACATGAAAGAACTATATAACATCAAAACAGAAGTGATTTTAAATACATGAAATTATCATCAACAAACAAACAAACAAACAAACAAACGGAAAACACAATCTAAAATTTAAATGCAAAAAATATATATAAATAAATTAAAATAAAAAAAAACATAATTTTGGAATATAAAGTGGGGATATAAAGTGAGAGAAAAGAATCATACAAGGGAAATTGAAAGCCTGCGAGCTGGAAAAGGCGGAATAGGCGAAAGATATGAGACACCGGATATTAGGATATGAAGATATTAGATGTTAGATATGACCCAACAATGAACAAAGACGACATCAGGAATAAAAGGACGCCGGGAATAAAAATAATAGGATTCAGATTTTATGCTCCAGTTGTCCTTCTTGACTGTACCACACTGCTAATTAAGCATATGAGCGGACACAACGGCTTTTACAATCATTCCCTCTATTTACATCATCGAATGGCCAAGCTTCTTATAAACTTCACCTAAAAATAACTTGAAATCGCAAATCACATGTAGCAACTGCTTGTTCCTTTTATTATATTTGCACGGCCGAATTTGTGGCGTCCTGTCAATAAAAGACCAAATACAGGGAAGATAAAATGCCTGAAGTGTCCCAACAACACAGGGCAGTTTGTTGGTATTTTAGTGTTTGCCACAGTCACAGATGAAAAGTCGATCACAGATCTGGCACATTTCAGCCCTTTTCCCCCGGACGGAACCAAACCGTCACTGTAGAGACGTGTGATGGAAATGTGTTGAGTGGGAGAGCACAAGACGGATGCGATGCCAGTCATATTCCCGCTTCCAGCGAGGGTCTCGAATCCCACTGACCTTCAGAAGCTTAAACCACTGCGCTTACACTCTTATGCTAATGTTTTACCTCACATTTTGTGCCTTACAGTAATACATTTAAATGACTAAATTGTTACATAAAAAGTAACTCAAAGTAGTAAAGGCTTGTTTAAATTACATGTCAAAAATAATAAAAAAATGTTTATGTCAAACACATCAACCCTCATGGTCTTCATGGTTTTCAAAAACCTTCATAGGAGATTTGATATTTGTATCTTAAATACAACATAACTTTAAAAGTATCTTGATATTTGACTACACATTTTCTGCCAATTACTGTATATGTCTACTTATTATTATTATTATTACGACAACAACAATGATAATAATAATAATGCGAGTTTGATTAATTGAAGTAATTGTTCATTTTTATGATCACATTCTAGCACTTTGTAAAATTACATAAAAAGTGTTATTCAAAGTATTTATGCATCTGTGTGTGTATATAAACATTAATGTATCTCATCTTTAAAGGAAGAGATACCTCTGGATCCCGTCAATCATTGATGAAAGTCGATATGTACATATGTCATTTGTGTGTCGTATTATGTGTACAATAGTATAGACACACATGACATATAAGGCAACATTCTATTCAGATCCTGAATCTCGTGGCGCTGAGTAGAAACCCAGAAGGCTAATCAGAGCGCTTCCTTCCATCACAAGAGCCGAAGCACGAGACCTGGAGCCGCCTCGGGCTGGACCCCGTGACCACAGCAAGGAATGACCTTTCAATGGCTGATTGTGTTCATCGATCTCGCCTCTCAGAGCCCGTACATGGGGAAGACCAGCGGCCCTCTTCTTTCTCAGACATACTCCTTCCAAACGAGGTTTGTTGTGATGCCACTCGATCACCTTCACGGCAACAGGAAGTGGAAGTGACGGCCATGATTTGAAGTCAATCCCGTGCTTTTTTAAGGCCTGTAGATCACGAAAGCGACACAACGCTGACAGAAAAGAGCTCAAAACTCACATATCATGAAGGCTTCTTCACATCTGAATGCGGAAGCTTCTGGAATTTGCCTCATATTTTTCATTCCTGAAGCCAGCGGTTGAAAAACTTGTGATTGCAAGAAGTGTGTGAAATGACCAGACAATCACGATGCGATAAGCAAGTGCAACCAGCAGAAAGTTGCTTAGAGCCACCTAGTGTCACAGAGTGGAATTGCATGTCACTTGGCTAAATATTAGTAAAAATAAGTTTGGTTTTCAAGACAAAAAAAGAAAATAAAGACAACTAGGACTTCCGTGCACACCCTTTTCTACAAGAGAACTCACATGTGCTGAACTTGCATGTCACATTAGCATATTGATAATGACAATATGTTTGGGTTTGAAGACCAAAAAGCAACAAATAAAATTCCGTCGCCTTTTCCAGATTTAATCCCACATTCGACAAATTAAGCAAATTCTTCGAATATTTCACATTTTCTACATTACAACGTCAGGCACAAGTGATGTTTAGACTTTATAGTGTAAAAGTGCCCTATCACATTCGAATGAACTTAAGCTATAATCTATTTTGAAGCATTTCTACTCTCGAAATTATAACTCAAGTTTGGCTTTGACCAGAGAAAAATGGCCATGAAATGAGCAAGACGTTGGGCAAAACGTTCCCGTACTAAACATGACAAACTGTTGGCCATCAACATCATTGAATTCCAGACGTACACTTGTGCAAGCGTTTGTCCATTGTGCAAGTGCAGATTTCAAGTTCTGAGCATTTGTGACGGGTCAGTTGTGTCTGCCAGCGACAGTCTCACGTGTGTGTGTGTGTGTGTGTTGGCGTGATGGGGATGTGCTGCTGGGGCGCGGTTACTATGGTGATGTAGTCACGTGTGTAAACCCTAGCATGTGGGCATGGAAGCACCTCAGTATTACACGTCACACTACGCTTTCCATTTTGTTGGAATGTGGACAAGCCGGGCAAAGGAAACTACTGTCCTGAAAAACGAGAAAGAGAATGTTGATTTCCCTTTAGCCAAGAAGTGATAAGATATACAGAGGGCGATTGATGATTCAGGTCCTCGGGTGATGAAAGCAGCTCCCGTCTCCCGTATCAGTCCATCTGACAGAAAGACACGTTATTACACGCCAGTGAAGACTCATTAAACGCCGAGCAGAAAAAAGAATGGCTGTCAGTCTTCTTCTCCTCACACTCCAGCAGCAGCCGAAGAACATCATTATCCGCTTCAAACCGAGAGAAGAACAACCCTGCCAATCGAAGCGAAGCCCTGCACGAAGACCACGGCGGTGACAGTGGTTCTCAACTGTAATGGATGGAACTTTCACTTTATCTTCTTTTCTTCATGCCATCCCTCTCCCGTTTACCATTTCTCTTTGAAAACGCTTTAAAGTATAAATGTTGTTTTTACTCAACTCTGCCAGCAGTCATGTGGGTCTCGTCCTTCACTTGCTGGTTGGGTTAAATGGATGTAATCTATAGATTAGAATATTTAGAGCTTTCACCCGAACATACCTAATCCCTATTGTATTTTTACAGGACCGGTGAATTTCTAAAATCAAACACTTTTACTAATTTAAAAAAAAAACCCTCATAGAATAAAATAAAAAATATAATTTGCATACAGAGGGTTAAAAGGGGGTTAATATCCCAGCCATGAGGATTCACTGCCAATGAGCCATCCATCGTGTGGACAATCTCTGATCAGATCGCCGGCAAAGATAAAGGGGTGTAATATACGGCTTTATACGGGACAGACCTTTCTAATATCTCCATCCTTTCAGTTTCTCAGCTAAGTGCAAAGCCAGTTCAATTCAGTTTAGGGCTTAATCCTCAAACCTTAGAAACCGTTTCAAGACTTCAATATTGCCCTGACGGTGTTGGTCTTCAAGCTCAAAGGTCTGACACAGAAGTAGTCCAGAGCTGTTAATATGGTCGAATCCTTGAGTAAATAGTATCACAACCTCGAAAACCAACCCAATCCAAAAGGAAAAAGAAAACAGCAAACTCAGAGTTTAAAGGTGTAAATACAACATCCACTTATTTCACATCTCCAAATCCGTCAAAGTAGAAGCCCCGTGTGAAAAGCAGACCATCTTTCAGTCAGTTACCGCATTCTCCTGTCATGTTCAGCAACATTAAGGACATTTTTCTTGAGTATTGGATATGCCAATTGAATTTTCAGATATGACACTAAACCAATTCAGAATGTTCTCAGATCTCAGGAAGAAGGCGACTCCCATCTCTCCAAACCATTGACCGCTATATTGACCAGTTTTCCCATCATGACTTTTACAGCACGAACTGAAATGAATGAATCCCTGCATTACTAGTTCATCATTCATGCCTGGTTTAATGGTGATGATGATGATGCCAATGTGGACAAAACGTGTCAGAGATGGAAGTTAATGTTCTTTTTCACTAGGCGTCCCTTAATACCACATCCATCAGTTGCCCTGACTCGAAACTTCAGCAACACCACTTGCTTGTCAGACTCACATGCCAAACGAACTAGGCTAAACTTTCAATCATCCAATCATCCAATCAGACGACACGATGGTATGTAATGATGCGCGCGCGCGCAAAAAAAACATTACAGTAATTAGTCCAACATACCTCAGAAATCGCATAGACTCGGTGGTGTCGGGCTCTCGGTCACTGGAGCTGTGGTTCATCTTGATTAACGCGCGCGGTGTTGTTCACCAGCAGTTAACCGCTCGTCTCCAGTAACAGCGTCTGTCTGTCTGTCTGTCTGTCTGTCTGTCTGCGCGCGCCACGAGTAGGTCCGCTTCTCCTGCTGCACGCGTCAGCCAATTAAGAAGCAGGGAGACACCAGGAGTGGTCTGTGATTGGCTGAGCACCTATGACGCTGGAAGCTGTCAAGCGCGCGCACCCCTCAGAGATGGAGAGGAAATGTCTATTCGAATTGAAATGATTGTCACGCGGCTGTTTGGACTCCTTTATGATTTTGCAGGTCACACATGCGTTCAAGGATTGAAGATAATTTAATAGTTTAGTTTTGCCGTTTGTCCACAGCGGTTTTTTTTTTATTTACCGTAGATGCTAGGACACAACACGCATTTGCAACATAGAACAATTTAGAACAACGTAGTTAAATAGTATTTTAATCATTTTAATTAGCAAGAATATCTCAATACTAAGATGATTGACAAAGGCTGTACTGCCATCTGTAGGTCGCAAACACCTTTCTGGGATTAATTAAAGGCCTTCCCAATCTGGAAAGTGTAATTCGGAGGTGCCGAATAAAAAACAATGTTTGTAGGTGTTGTTGCTGTGGTTACATAACTTTTGTTTTATTTTCATGTTGCTCATAAACATCCAAAGTAACAATACCGAACAAAAGGAATAAAACATGTGTGGAGGTGATGGTTTGGACATCAGAGGAGGGTTAGTTATTATATTGGTAAAGGGATGTTAGAAATAGAGCTGCCAGAAAAGAGGGCAAGTGGACGGCCGAGGAGGAGATATATGGATGTTATAAGAGAAGACATGAGGTCGGCTGAGGTCAGAGTGGAAGATGCTCAGGATAGAATGAGATGGAAAAAGATGATTCACTGTGGCGATCTCTGATAAGGGAAAAGCCGAAAGAGAAGTAGTAGAGGAGATGAGAATAGTAAATTATCCAAGATTGTTGTTGTGCAAAGAATAGACTAGTTTGAATGCTTGTTCCACAACCAAACCGCCCTGGACAAGTGAACAGAGGGGAAAATGGATAGAAAACACACAAAAAACCCTGGCGTTTGTGTTTGAGAGGTTGCTGTTGAAATCCCGCACTGCCAACAAATTGTGCAACGAATAAAAGAAACGTTATGTTCTGTATGTATCTGCACAAAATACATGTGGATTCTTATGTCTTAAGAACACCAGAGAATATAAAAGAAGTGCATAACTTACAATGTGAAGAATTCTTTTTATTGACATTTAAAACCAAACTCCAATGCTACAGGAAACACTGGTTAAAATTAGTTTATTATAATTCTTAACTGACAGCGGAAAACAGAACAAAAACAACAAACATCTTTTTGTTTACAATTCCTAAAAGGGATGTATGTATGAAAAAGCATCTGCATCCCGGGGGGAAATGGAATGAGTTAGTAACCAGCGGTGGTAAAACGGGCCTTCACGAGCGCTCGAGACAACGGAACGAAACGCCGCCAGAGAGCGGTGAAGAAACAAAGGATGCAAAACTGGTCGTTTGGATGTCTTTCGTTCCTAATGAGGGTTGACTGATATTCAAGATCCTTCATCTCAAGTGACATTAATAAATAACACGACATCCGAATCCGAATCCAGATGTTGTTACACAAAAGCCTAAAAGGAAGGGACGTGTGCGCGAATGCCGAGTTCGAGTGTTTTTATTAGAAATGAAACTAAATTCTGAAGAAAGAAAGGAAAAGCGTGAACATGCAGTAGTCCAGGTCTGGAACAATCCCTGATGAAGATCTTGGTCGAGTAACGTCACCTGCTCGTGAAGATTAACAACCCAAGAGAACCGAAACACACACACACACACACACACACACACACACACACACAACGCCAGCAGATGTAGAACCACCTCAACAGCAGAACAAATCCTTAAAGTCGCAGCCTTAAAAAAAGGCAGTTTCAAAAGGCGTGGAATGAGTCCACTGTTAAGCTTTATAAAAAAAAAAAAAACAACAACGTAATAATAAGAAAAAAAAAATAAAGCAACGTATTAACATCAAGTACACACACTCCCATGTGTTCAAGAGTCCAAAAGCTTAGGTTGCAGCTTGCAGAAGCTCCTGGTCGTGGAGGTCAGTCCACCGGTCAGTCCACTGGGCGACTAATGGGCCGCTCTAGACCTCAGACCGCACCACAAAGGAGGAAAAGAGAGAGATCCGGACTGTCTCTTATTGCTGATTGGCCAGTCGCCCGACAACGCTAGCCAACCGAATTCAAGTCCAAAACGATGGGAGCGCTTCACGCCGCACTACTTCCACGTGTTTGCGGCCTGGGAGATGGAGCGAGACGGGATCATGTCCAGAAGATACTCCCGCTGGCGCTCCACGGAAGACGGCGTCTTGTGCACGGACAGACTGGGGCTGACGTAGGCCATGGTGACGCCTGCGGAGAAACACAGCAAACTCATCAAACTGCCTTTACACAGAGGGTTTTGTTTGCTGGTGGAGAAGGTTTCACGAGAGCTTCACCCAGATTAACACCTCACGGGTAAATTAAGGAAAATATAAGCAACTCATTCACTACTAGTCTGCCACCACTGGTCTATAGTCACTAGTCTCTGCTCACTAGTTTGTGCGCTTTGAGACAAGTTGAAATTGTGAAAAGTGCCTTACAAATGCTCTGAACTTGAACTAGTCTGCAATCACTAGTCTACGGTCACTAGTCTGTTATTGCCACTAGTATACGGTTGATGACTAGTCTAACGTTCCATGTACACTTTAAACAAACAGAATTTTATTTTTCTAATATCTATAAGAGGAATGGCAAAATTATGACAGAATAATTTTTTTCTATAAAAATAATATAGGGGCTGTGAAAAAAAACAACAGGACGACAATAGTGCAAGACTTTGTGCTTCTCAGTGGGAAGCATTTTATTATCTGTCTGTCTGTCTGTCTAGCTGACTGACTGACTGACTGACTGACTGACTGACTGACTGACTGACTGACTGACTGACTATCTATCTATCTATCAATATATATATATATACCTCTTTATCATTTTTTTTTGGTCTTTATTTATTGTGTGCTTTGTATGTGTATGTATGTCTACAAAATATAAATAGCAATAAAGAACACAAAAAAAAACTAAATATGGTTTTTAACTGCTTTAAAAAAAGCCCTCTGAAATGATAACCACTTCCTTTTATTGCGATTAGTACCACGTATTTGAGAGGTTTTCACTGCTGTGGTGAAATGTACCCGTGGCTGAGCCGCTGTTCTGCTTCCTCCAGGTGGCGCTGCTGCCGCTCTTGTCGCCGGCTCTCAGCACGTGCTTCCCGCTCCTGCTGGTCAGCGTCACCGCGCTCTGCAGCTGAGAGGAGGTGGAGAAGCCTCGTGCCCCCTGCTGGCCCCCCGCGCTCTGGAGGAGGAAGAACTTCAGCGTGAGGTAGGGGTGGGCGATATGAGCTAAAATTCATATCACGGTATTTTCTACTGTACAGACGGTATCGGTATTTTATCGAGGTATTGGGGGGGGTTACATTTTAGTAGACCATATTAACATAATTGAGAGAGATGGAGAGAGAGAGAGATGGGGAGAGAGAGATGGAGAGAGAGCGGGCGAGAGAGAGAGAGAGAGATGGAGAGAGAGAGAGAGAAAGCGGGCGAGAGAGAGCGCGAGCGGCCGCCTACGGTAGCTTTGTTTCTGGTCTTCGTTCGTAAGCGCTGTCTCGCTTTCTTTCTCGCGCACGTGAAACCATTATTTCCAAACGAAAACAGACTTTGATCAAGATAAAAGCAGATTGTCTCGCGTGCGTCTTTAAAACTAAAACAGCCGCTCTCCTCTTAAAGAGACAGCGCACTAGAAATGCACGTCGCGGGTGTGATCTATTAATTCAGTCCGTTACACTGCTTTCTGTGTTCGATTAGCAATGTCCGTGCCGTCATTGACAGTTACAACTATCGAAACGAATGAATTATACTGTATTAAAGTGTTTATATACTTATATAAAAATCATTCATGAATTATCACAGTATCCGCGGTATTGCAAAATCCATATCGTGGCACATCTCAATACCGCTAATCACGTTTATACCGCTATACCGCCCAGCCCTAGCGTGAGGTGAACGTTCCCAGGCCGTCTGGAGCTCCACCGTTACCTGTTTGATGGTGGTGTGATAGTGGCCCACCGACGTCCCCCTGCTGGCGGGCTGCTGGCCCAGAGACGTGCGCACCTGCTTGTACTGCGGCGAGACCAGGACGTGGTCGGACTTGATGAGCGAGGATGGCGATGCTGAGGAGCTGGTGGTCTTGGCGAGCGGTGAGGAAGACTGCTGGCGGATGCGCTGCTCGATCTCCTGCTCCTGCTGCAGGGCTTTGACGAAGGCCGCCTTCAGACGGCTGGTGTGCTCGGCCTTCAACACTTTCTTCTGGTTGGAGCTCATGCACTGCTCACACAGCGTGGTGCCGCCGCTCTTCTCCTGTCTCCAGCGTGAGGTGAAGTCTGTCTGGCACTGGGCACAGGTGTAGGGCTCCGTGGGTGTGGAGGTGGAGGCAGACTCTGGGTGGAGGTGAAGAGTGTAAGGGTTAGGGGGCGCGAGATGGCCTGTGGTACTGGTGACTCTCACTTTTAGCCAGTGTATCCAGCAGATTCTGGACCACCATCTCCAGACCCACTAGGTAAATGAACTCGTTATTGGCTGCGGAAGGCAGGAAGTTCAGCTCGGGCGCTGGCGGCTTGGGTGGTGGGATCTCCAGGAGGGTTTTCTCCAGCTGTTTCCGCAAAGCGAGCTTGGCAGCAGCTTGGCGGCTGGCAGGAGACTCGTTGGCATTAGACGTGGAGTTCTTCAAAGCTGCGGCTGAAGCCTGAGCCAACAAAGAGATGATCACAATCACCAGAATAAAGGCAGTGTTTAAGACAATAATACAGTGGTACCCCGACTTACAAAAGTGATCCATGCCAAGAGCTAAAAACTGTTCGCTGAGTCGCATTTGACATGTAATCCATCTAATCTGTGGAATCACTTCTTCATAAATTCAGACTAAACTTTTTTTTTTTTTTACAAATGATAAAACATTGGTAATAAACGTCCTAAAAACACATTACGTAGCAGTTGTTTAGTTTGCCCTTTGGCAGATGTTCATAAAGGTACAGTAATGATACAGCGGACAATCTCACATGAACGGTTACCACCATCTTTAAATGACGTCATGCAAAGTTTACAGAAATCATGGGGATTTGAACAACGTCATTTCGAGACGGCGGCTCTACGGAAGAGAAAAAAAAACATCAATACAAGCTTTCTGGAAGCAAGATCTCAGAAACGAACTAGTGTTTTTGTTGCTTTTTGTTCATTTGACGTGGAAAAAAAGATTAAACATCTGTTTTACACACGTCTGGACTCTCATCTCCCTGCATGCTAGCGGTAAGAAAAAGGCGTCATTTTGGCGGCGACGCAATCTGTTACTTATTATTTTCGTTATCTAGAACATTCGTATCTCGGGGTACCACTGTACATGTTCCATGACAAATTTGGTGATTTATACATATTTAAAAAAAAAAAAAAAAGTCGTTTAATAAGACTTGGGAATTAACAACTCACAAATTACCAAAGAAGCACCAAGATACAAGTTTGCATTCAATTGACACACAACATTGACTTTTTTCTTATCGACTTGTCATTTGTTTAAAAAAAAAAAACTAAAGACAATGACAATGAAATTGAATTGTATATTAGTGTATAAACCTGTGGGACCAGGACGTTGGCATTGGCTACATTTGTGACCCGGATCAGGCCCTGCTGAATGATCCTCTGGCCCTGCACCTGCACGCTGGGGACTGAGGTGCGAGCGCCGAGCAGCAGCGGAGGAGGACCAGAGCCAGAGGGATGCTGCTGCTGCTTCTGCTGATGCTGCTGATGCTGCCGCAGGGAAGCCATCTGCTGCGGGGTTACAGCGATGCTCTATCACACACAGATGTCAATATACATGCATATACATTTACATTTCTGTTCCATAATACACCCAATAGATTTATAACATGACGCTGCTGTTACTGCCATTTTAATATTTTAAATAAGTGCTTTATGCTTTTAATTTGTTGTTTCAGTTATTTTTTAGAAAAAAAAATGTGGAAATTGTTGCCATAAAATTAACTTTAGAGGCAAACAGCACAGCATTACGTTGTGGTCCAGTGATAGGGGTCCGAGAGGTTGAATTCTGGTCTGGTGGGGTCTACAACTAAGAAGTTTCCTGGGAAAAGACCCTGAAACCAACACGCCCCCCCCGAAAGTCACAGCTTAAGGCTGCCCACTGCTCCGGGTTTGTGTGTGTTCACTTCACTGTGTCTATGTGCACGTCACTTGGAAGTAGAGCACAATTTAGATTTGATCCCTAGAGGCCATATTGACAATCGCCTCCAAAAAAAGGTACAAAAACAAAAAGCATACAGCAGATAAATTATTGATTTTACAAATTATACAAAGATTATACAAATGAATTACATGCTAGATGTTTTACACATTCCCACTAGAAATAAACAAACTTTGAGCTCGTACCCTTACATATTTATAAACTTCATATAAATGTGTAACCTAATCACTGAGAATTTTCCACTTGTAATTAGAACTATTAAAGAAAATTTTTTTCTTTAAACGTGTAGTCCTACTAAAGACAAGTGCTAAAAACACCCCTTATAATGGCATAGTGATATGAGGATAACACACACACCTGTGAGCCTCTGACGAGCGGTGGCATGACGACGGCGTGTTTGGAGGCCTGTGCTCCGCCTCGGACCAGAGGAGGAGGAATGATGGTCCCCGAGTTTCTGTTTGAAACCTACGAACAAAATCCATATGGTCAGTGAGTTAGCCACGCATGTCCAAAGACTAGTGTCTTATATATAGACTGCCAATATAGCAGTCTCTGTAATCAGAAATGGCACAGACACTGTTCCGAACGTCTTCATGTTGTGCATGCATTTGCAATACAAAAAAACAGATATAATAGTACATTTGTATTTAATGTTATTGGTTCAGAAAATGTCAGGGGGAATAGTTGCCCCACACATTTTCACCTTACCAAGTCTGGCTCTCTTTGGAAAAAGTTTGGACACCCCAGGTATAAGCAAAAACTGTTTTAGAAAGTTTAATATCTGTGTCCGTTTAAAGATTCCTAATGCTAGAATGTAGAACGGTAGAGAATTGTAACTCAAATAACACATTACTTGAACAAGTAACAAGTTCTGATGTGTTGTATTCGTGATCTGAACTAACCTGTAGCGGTCCTTTAGTGGACGTGATGCTTCCTCTAACCAGAGGCGGAGGAGCAGCAGCTGAATTGGTCGACTAAAAGAAAAAAAAGTGAACCTTTAATTACTTTATTTTTATTATACATCTGGCTGATATCAGCAGACAAAGGTGAGACACTGGTTGACTATTCTTCGTGCCGTTTAACAGATTTCAAAGTCTCGACACCCAGCACATGACAGGCGTGTGACCTCCTGATAACACTGACATCCAAATGTTCAGAGGAATGTTAGGAGCGACTGATCCAGTTGAAGAATCCTCACAAATGCCAAGCATAAAGTGTTCAGGCTCATCAGAAAGACTTGGACTCGGAAATAGAACACAATGATTTGCCTTTAGAATTTTGGCAAAAGCGCGGTGTGATTCACAAACAGTCCATTTCCAGTAAAAATAGATTTGGTTTACTTTTTAGTTTAGTTTGCTCAATCGAAACCTGCTATTGTTTGATAAAGGCCTCTCATCCAACATTATTCTGAAGTTTCTAGAAGATTAGTGGAGTTTGCGTGTTCACAGTGAACGAGTAGTGATGTGCTTCCTTTGTCGACCAACTATACTGTAGATGCATCTCGTGTGTGTGTGTGTGTGTGTTCAAATCGCATAAGATCTGAGTAGATGTCTGGTGTGGAGAACCTTTGGACACAAGATGCTGTTACCTTTTGCAGAACATCTTTCTGGGTCTGACTCTGTCTGAGTTTCTTCAACAGGACGAGTTTGGCTTCTTGCAGACGCAGTTCTTCTTGCAGCTGCTTGATGATCTGCTCTCGCTCGGCCTGGCTGCTTTTCTGCACAGGGCACAGTGGCGGCATTATTAACCTGTGGTGTGAGCCAGCTGAAGAACAGGCATTACCATCAACATCTCAGTGTCAGTCTTCTTGAAACTGTAGCTGATCCCATTCACACAAGGACTGGAAGGTTCGTTGTCTGACAGAACGATGACATCATCAGGCGTTGCAGGTCGCTCCTTCTTTATGTCACTGAGAGAGATGAAAACAAAGCGCAAGACCAAGTGAGAAATTGGCGAGTATTCATCATGACAAGCTTGTACTAGTAAATCCTGTTACAGCTAAAGCACTCAGTCGACCTTAATTATAAAAAGATGCCATGTTTAAAGTGAAGATCCCGGAAGAACAAGACTGATAATCGGAGAGCAGGACACGGTGGACAACAATCGCTACTTATTTTCAGAAAATGTTTTTATCCAAGACTTTCCTTTAAATAACTGGCCGTCCACTGTGCACAATTTCAATTGAATATTGACTTGATACATTTATTTCTGTCATTTATCTGGTTTTATTATATATATATATATATATATATATATATATATATATAACACACACATACAACTAACAATCCAGATGTACATGTTTATACAAATAAATAATTCTTAATTTGACATTAATTGAAAAGCTTCCTACCATATTTACACAAATATAAGCACCCCGTTTTTTTTTGGGGGGGGGGGGGGGGGCTTAGTTTTTTACCTTTCAGGTTCAATTACGTTAACATTCTCCTAAACAAACTACTTTTTATTATTTAACAAACCTAACTTTTCATATCATTGTTGATATTATTTTACTTGAATCATAGATAACAAAAAGTCGATTCTTGTGGTCAGAATTTCATTACCCAAGAGACTTTGAGCCTGTCGAGCTCTCCATTTATCCGACGTCATGTGAAGAGAATCAAAGTGAAGGATTATTATCCCCTGTTTAGCAGACAGAGCGTTTTGATTGTGTCTGTTCCTTGGATTTTTCACTCCTTGTGTGTGTTTTTCATTTTCGACTGTTTTGACTCTTTCTGCGTTTATACTTTGGACCTGTTTACTGTTTGTTAGTGCTAATCGACGCTACCTGGCGTAATATTAATGATTGTATATACCGTATTTACTCGACTATAAGTCGAGGATTTTTCCTAAAAAATTCGGGCTGAAAGTGGGGGGGTCGACTTATACGCGCGGTCTACCGAAATATAAAATATTTTACTCAGAACAGTGCGCAGATATTTCACCCTCTCACAAAAATAAACAGCAGAGACACAAGCGCGGCAATTAAATGAACATTTATGACGCGAACTAAATACATCTTTCAGAAAACGGCACAAAAAGGAGCAGCTTTCCGCTGCTCCGCGCTCTCACAGGCACACAAACTCACACACACACGCACGCGCACTGTCTCACTCACACTCTTTCGGCTCAGCGCTCTTCTGTCTCTAGTCTCTCTTTGGCGTGGGGCTTCACAAATAACCGAGCCACACGGTGGATTTTGAACGTTTTATTTATTCCCAAAACACGAAATAGCATTAGCCGTTCGATTCTCGGGAGAACTTTCTTAAAGGGGCAGGGCACTTTTCCCAGAAATCTTTAAAATGATAATGCAACCATACCAATGACAAATTAAACTTAAACATAAATTAACAATAGCTTAAATAAATTAATTCCAACATAAACAAACAGGGTTACTTGATTTTTAGGTTGCCTTTACCACCAAGCATGTCTCATGTCTGAATACTTTTATTATTTCTATAGGAAGGATTAAAGAGCATCAGAACAGGTGTTCTATCATTATTTCCCTGTGCCGCTTGAGTGTCTCCGTCGGCCCCAAATAACCAGAATTGACTTTATATGAAACCCAAAATTGGGTTTCTACTCATTTCTATTTTTTCCACTTCTCTCATTTCTTTCCCCCGACTTATAAGCGGGTCTAAACAGAACACCACAATCTCACAGCTGAAGTGGGGGGGGTCGACTTATAAGCGAGTAAATACGGTAGTTTAATCTCACTTCTTCTAGTGTTATTTTGTCCCTGTTAAGTGTTGCGGCATGGCTGATGTTTTTGTTAATAAAAGCCAATAAAAGCTCTAACTGTATGCATGTTTGCCTACGCATTATTTAAAAACGAACACGTGCATTGCTGTATAAAGACAAAGTGATTCCGTTTACTTGTGATTGCTCCCAACTTGAAATACAGAAAAATGAGCGCGTATAATCACGTGCATATTAAATATTGGCTACAAGCGCAGCCCAAGTTTTTGAGAGGTGCAAATTCAAAAAAGGGTGCTTACATTTGTGCAAACACGGTAAATTGATACAGGTTTACTTTTAAAATTCATTTTTACAAAAACAATTATAATTTGTATAAATGAATATGTTATTCAACAATACATAAAATACTGCATTGATTTATAATAAAATTATTTTATGCCTCATTTTATTAAGAGATCATTATAACGAAAACTGTATTTTATATCATTTCTAAAATTGAAGATATTCACTGTATTCACAGACCGGATTGTCCTCGACTAACAATCAAAGCGCCTTTAGAGTCACCAAGCTCATAAAATAAGGTCATTTATCTCACAGTTTCGCTGATTTTGAGAACTGTATTCCAAGCGTTAATCCCTGAACTGCCCACAAGAGGTCGTCCTCAGACCCCAAACACGCACCACACAGAGTAAATCAGCCCAGAGCTTTCACCGGGAGACTCATCATCCAGCTATCCAGGTCCATCGCCGTCACAAACTGACAGAAAACATCACAGTGAAAGTCCAGAAGATGATGAAGATGTGCCCACGCTTGGCCCATTAATGCCAATTAACATTGATAACAAGCAGGACAGTGTGACTCTAATCTTTCAGACTAGTGGCACTTTCAAACCCTAAAATTGATCCACAAAAATGGACTGAGAAGGTGTGCGCTTTTGAAAGGGATTAGTTTAATAGTGCTCCACAATACACTAATGAGCGAGAGACACACACACACTGAAGTAAACGTGTCTTTTCGTCTGCGATGTAAAGAGAAAACATCACGCCGGCAACGACTTCCTGTGTATGAAACGCTACTGAGAGATCACATGACGCAAGAATTTCCCTCCAGGTCACATGACTCACACCCTCCCTTTTCTTGAACTACCATGGCAGCGGCCGGTTGAAACCAGTTTGTGACACAGGCCCCATTTTGCAAAGTCAGGGAGGTTCAGGTGGAACCCAAAAAAAAAAAAAAAAAGAAGTTGGAACTTTGAAGGTGCGGGACGCCACCAGGAGAGAGCGTGTAAAGTCAGGCCTGTCACACTGTCCACCCCTCCCCCACCCCGCATGGCATCAGGCCGCCGCCGCCGCCTTTGTCCTTATCATGAGCTTCACGCTCATCACCACTTTTGGTTTGTCGAGATGCACGTCGTCACATGACCACAAACACACAGCGCTTGCCCTGCTTCGACTCTTATGCAACAACCAAAAGTAATCTATAAGCCGCGCAGTCAGGTGGTTTTTAGCGTTTCTCTCTCTTCAAACATTATCGATTGTCTATAGCTTTCTTGCTAGCTCCGTTGGCAGAAGTTGGAGTTTAGAATGTGAAAACCACGGATTCCGCACAAGTGCGTTCTTGTATTAGAAACCTGAAATGCATTGGATGGTGCTTGGGATAAAAAGCAACGTAAAGCAGACGCAAGCGTGGACAGTGGAGCCGTGAACGGATCGGGTTCAAGTGGTTTAGAAAAGAATAGACAAAAAAAAGAGCGATTAAAAGTGAAAACATGCATCTTCAAGCGAACACATAAAAAAAAAAAAAAAAAAAAAAAAAAAAAAAAAAAAAAAAACACAACACCCGACAGCGGAGATTCTTAACAGTGATATGCATGATGATACACTTATTTAACTAAATAGAATAGGACCACTGTGGTCATTTAAACATTATTGTCATATGCCTCTTTGGAATTTAAATTCTATATTAGTGTTGTCACAACACTAGAAATAGCAACTTGATACGATCCTGAGAAAAGTATCAATACTCGATACCATGGGGAATAATTGCAACAATGCTAGGGCTTTTATTTTTGCTCTTTCCCTTAATAAAACAAAATACACAAGACTGAACCATTAAAATGTGTCTGAGGAATCTCAAGTGCAAAAATAAATAAAACTGTATAAATAAAATAAAACTGTAAAAATGAGTAAATCTTTTACATTTTCCTGAAGAAAAAAAATACTCATCTTAAAAGCTTTTCAAAATGTTAAATTAAATTAAAATAAAACAAAATTTGTTTGGTAGGAGTTCCATTCAGAAAAATACTATCTAACATACATTTCTAGTATTATTACCATCTCTCGTCAGATGCGTTGGTCTGAGGCGGATAATATTTCCCCGCGTTAACGGGGTTAAACGGGACAAAACACTCGTGTTAATAATGAAAACAGATATTAACTTCTCGAAAATCTTTCTACAAGTCTGCATCTCGGTACATAAGATGTTAGCGCTGTTTTGGAGCTGCGCTTGGATATTGATCGTCCCGCACACATCGGCTTTTCGCGCTCATTTGCAAGTCGAGGGCGAAAAGTACCGGACAAAATTTCTTCTTTTGTGCTTTTTCAATTTAAAGCGGTCGCGAAGACTGTACTCTGCACTCGCCATCTGACAATATGTATCTTGTGCGCGTGCATGAATGTGGGAGACCCGGAAGCGCGCATAGTATTGTCAAAACTGTCAAAAAGGGCTTTATAAATAAAGTTGATTTGAGTTGAGTAGTATTGATACTTTTGAGTCACAGTATTGTATCGTTTCAGATTTTTCAGTATCAAAATATCGACACTATTCTATATTATGCCATAATTTGTCTTTAAATAGTGAGTTAAGCTGGAAATGTGATCTGCTCTTTCTGCAAGTGGCCAAAAGAACGCAAGCGTAAATAAGAGTGCTGTTGCTTTTACACTTTTCCTGGACGCGTTTTTAAACCAGAAACAGACGCTCACGGCTCTGCAGACAGAATCACCGAATACACAATAACTATTTTGGTAAACAAAACACATTTACAAAAACAATTCGAAAGTAATAATATTTTCAAATTCAAATGCTTAGGTTTATGTCACGCAGGGTTCAAGAAGGGATTAATAAAGTTTCTTTATTAAAGCTTCTTGTTTCTTATTCAGGATCAAGCATCGGTAAAGCTCAGGTGTCACAAACATACTTTCCAAAATTAATCATTAAAAAATTGCAATCTCGATTCTCGCCCCTGGCGGTCTTAATCCAGCATTTATACGATTCAGTCAAATTAGTGTGATCTGGAGAGAACACGCACTCCAGTGTTTCTATGGGATCAGATTAGTGCCGAAGAGTTTTGCGTGAGCAGCCGAGATGTTGAGCGAGTGCCTCACATTTTGCGTCCGTGTGTCTAGCAGCGCGCACACGCATCTTTACACCCGTGAATAAATCTCTTCTGCACGAGTACAAATTACTTTGGGACTTTTTGAGTCTTTGCTCTGATTGGTCAAAGCAAACCCATGACTACACGCTTACCTTTTGGAGGTGCTCATGTCCACAGGCTGGTCGCTGGTCTGAACCTCCACCTTGATGGTGGCTTTCACTTCTCCGGCTCGGAGGATGTTGGCCACCTTGCTGGCTGGTTCACTCCTGCTCTTCTCTTCATCTCCAGGAGCCGTCTCTCCTCTCTCCAGCTTGACTCTTTTCAAGTCGGCCTCCACTGCGGGCGAATCTCGCTCCAACGCCCGCTTCTGACTACGGGTCTGGCGCACTCCATCTTCCGACATCATCTCGCCTGCGAAACAACACGGCGACATCAGAATAGGGATGTACGATTTTGAGAAAAAACCTAGTTGCGATTTTTCTGAAAAATATTGCGATTGCAATGCGAAATTCCAATTTTTGCAATGGATTCTTTTAAGTGCAGAAAACTAAAATTATGAACCAAATATGCTGTTTGATGCTTTGTGATTATCAAGTACCTGAACCCAAATACCAAAGGAAAAAAATTATCCTGGCAATTACCTTGACAAATGGTAAATTTACTTTGAGAAAAGGTCAACAATTCTTAATTAAACATGTAATTAATACTTAACTGTCAAAACAAATTAATTCAGTACAATTCAGAAACCTTTTGACACTTTTGTTGTCATGTAACATTGAAATGAGCATATATTTACAATGTTATCCAACTCATGACAAAAAAGCAGGGCTACTTTAAAAAAATAAGCAAGAATAAAATTTTTCAAATAAAGTGATTAACTTTAAAGAGAAACGATAAAAGAAGAAAATGCATTAAATAACTTTTCTCTCTATTCAAAAGTTTTAAACTTAGTTTCTCTTTTTGGACATTTTTCCATTTATCTTTTGGCTTTTTTAGTCTCACTCTTCCCAACTATCGCCCCTCTATCTTTCTCAGTTGTCAGTGTCTCTCTCTTTGTATTCGATAACTTTTAATAACTGAGATTGTTATCAATTCCTTTGCAACCTCAAACTTTCTCTCATCAGTCGATGTTCAATCGCAAAATGCCTGAGATCCACAGAATCAATCGTTTCCACGTTAAGATTTAATGTGGAACGCTGGATTTCAAAACGGCCGTTTTTGTTGTTATTTCTGATTGGTCAGCAAGTCAAAAACGCGAGACTCAACAATTTTGATTGGCAAGTATGTCAGTCAAATGTCAGAGGCAGGAGAAAAAACCTCAGCTTCCTGAGGTTTGGTTATCGCGGGAGTTAAAACCTTGATATCGATGTGATTAAGGTCAACAGTGCAGACGTTATCGAGTAGACGACGGCATAGAAGCCCCATAAGAATCACTCAAATGCACATTTTTGGAGATTTCTCACTTAGTAAACGTGACAATCCGTTCAACTCTGACTGGTTTCCGACGACGGATGGAAACATGGAAACGCAGGTGCGCTCTCCTCGCATCAGACATCAACCAAAAGCGGAAAACCTCCACGAGATCGTCAAACCGGGTGAAGTGTTGTGGCCTACAAGGAATCTCAGGTTGCCAGATTGGACTCCTGAGCAGATGAGTGCAGATAAAACAGCACGGCTGAACCAGGAGATTTGGTTGCTGGGAAAAGCCACCACTAGCCTGAACGAAGCCCGAGACGTGCTGACCTACCTGGCTCACGTGTGATAGCAAGAGCGCTGACTCAACAGCAAGGCCTGCGCTCGTCTGCCGTGACATCACTGGGGCTTTGCGTGACCCTTCCCAAGATGCCATGGGACACGTGAAGCGTTTCCCTGAAAACCAGTCGAAACCGGTTAGAGAGACCGAAGCAGGTCTTTAACCCCTTGAGACTGACTGGCAGCGGACGCGGCGTTTGCCAGTGGGGGATGGGCCACACGCATTCCAAAACAAGTCTCCGAGCGATCAGGAGGAAGCGTCCGCCTCTTTGTTGCTGGAAACACCGCGTCCTTCTTCAAGCCAACGATTGAGAGTGAGAAAACAAACCAGGCGCACGTTCTCCGAGTGACTGGAGGTCAGCACGGAGAAGATTTCACAATTATGTGGAAAAACCGGAGCGGTTCTGAAGAAGGCATTGCTCATCCAGAAACAGGAAGTCTACGTGTCTTTTCTCAGATGAGTAGAAAAAAAAAAAATGGCAATTACAAAGAACATCTACAAAACGCTGAAATGCTACAAACTTGACAAGCTTTCCAAGTGATTTAGAAGCTTATAATTCTGGAGACACGTCTGACAAATTGATTTTGTGTAAAAAATGATTAAACAAATGTAGAAATACACACAATATTTTGTTTAACACACAAACTAGTCCACAACAATGTGGGCTAAAACTCACAATTACCATCTCACTACGTACTGTAAAGCACAATTTTACTCTGCTTCTTTCTGCACCAAGTCAAAGTTCCTGTATTTGGTTCTTGTTTAGTTCTTGGAAGCATCTTGTGCTGACAATCGGCAATCAAAGTTTGTTGTCTTTTCCTCAACATTTAGAGACTCGCACTTACGTCCCAAAACACGGAGAAAAGCGAAATCTACAAACTCTCGTATCTCGTTGCATTGAGGGCCGTTAAGCGAGGTGATATCTACTCTTAGATCTTAGCTTTCAAACAACTGTAGCACCGATGTCACCATATGTGCCGATGAGCGCTGGACGGGGATTTTAAAGTAGGTCAGCGAACCGGTCAATTGGGAAGAACGGAAATGCGGTCGAGGAAAGCCACCGCTCAGTCACCAAACGTCCAGCATGATGCAGTAACCAAAATCAATAATGGACTCCTGCGTCTGGACCAAAGGCCTGAAGGAACATGTTCAGTTCACACTCAACAGTACTCAAGTATTCTCGAGAGAAAATGGACCTGCCGAGTCTCTAGTGCCGCAGAGACTGACCTCGTAGGATCTACTCTACAGAGTCTATACCCAAGCTAACACCAGCAGGCCTCCGTACTTGACCACTCGATATTTCAAAGTTAAATTCCAATCATTTGTTAGGTTTCATAATCTAATTAACTGCTTTCCTACCTGCTGCTATTTGAAAACTTTGAACTGGTGACTTGATGTGTGCATTGTTATGATCAGAATCCACTTTAATGGCCAAGTTTCTACATACAAGGAATTCAATGTGGTCTGAAAAACAATAGAAAAAAAGTTAAATAATACACAAAATATTTACCAAATATTTAAATACATACAATGAAACATAAACCGAAAAGTGCTCAAATATGATGTATGCAGCGTTATTTATGACTATAATTGTTAATTTATGATGTGTGGTGTTTCATTGATGTTTATGTTGATGCACGCATGCATATTTATTTATATTTTTAAATATAGATGCGTTTATATGTGTATATATATGCCTCTATACATCATTTATTTGATTTTTTTACGCCATCTTTAGCTTCAATGGCTATATTAATGGCAACATGGTATTTGACAATTTTACTCTTTAGAAATCAATACATCTCTATCACAGTTGATGAAATGAAATACACAACTTTTCAAAATGACTTCAAATTATATACAATCTTTCATGTTGACTTCTGATAAAATTTGTAAAATCTTTTGTGGTAAAACGTTCTAATAAAAACATCTGTTAAAACATTTTCTGAATAAAACCGTTTTCTAATATCACACAATCGATCACAGTCAATTAAAATATGCTTTACAGACAGTATATTCCCACATCGATCACAACATGGTTTTTCTTTATCCAATAATAAATATGAATGAGTGAGTCTGGAGTGACCTAGTCTACATCTGATAAAAACAACTTGATCCTTTCGGTTATCAAAACCATAGTTGAGTCTTTTGTTTACAATTGGGTTCACTTCAAAAAGCTCTATACATTACCTCTACTGTAGTGAGATTCATTTAATATAACATCAATTAAACAAACAGCAGTCTTGCTTGAGAACTCGGTAACGGCGACAGAGCGATAGAGCAGCGTTTCGAGTCCTGTGGAAAAACATGTCTATTCCTGCCAGCGGCGAGTAAGTATCCTCACAGGGCCTGAGGAAGACGACAAGTCTGATGTAATGATCGCCCTCGGGGGGGAAAGCCACGCCACACAACACAAGGAAACAACAACACGTCGCCGACTAGGCCCGAAAACCAGCCAGACCAGGACTGGAGGAGCGCTCCACACTCATCAGCCTATCACCAGTCACAGAAAACGCCGCTTCGGCAGATCGGCCTCATGGGAAAGATTGTAGATGGGGCACGAGAGGCTAGATAGCGGCCGCTTTGTTCTCGACTTCAGGTCAAAAACGATCCGATTCGTTCTTGAGAATTTTATTGGGGAGGAAAAATAAAACTTAAGAGAAAGCTACTGACACTAAAGAATCACTAAAGAAACCTTTACGTTCGAGTGAAGATGCTCGCGTGTGAGTCAGCCACCACAAAACCCATTTGCATTGCATGGTTTAAAAAAAAAAAAAAACCTCAAACAAGAGTTCCCGGTGTATTAAAAAAACATATACAGGATTTGATTGTTGTAAACACTGACAATAAAGCTCTAGAAGCAGACGAGAGACGCTACGCTCTTCCAGGTCGTCAGGAGGACTGCAGGTCAGAGACGCCCGTCCTGGACATCAAGGGTTAAGCCCTGCCATTTTAACACCACAGACAGATCAGGCCACGAGGGTGTTACCTAACAAAATGGACGTCGTTAACCCTGCACGTGCCGAGAGATGTACCTGGTGTACCCCCTATCAACACGACCCAGAAGGCACTGCTGCCTGCCGCTCGTGTGGGCACAAAGAAAAGTTGTGCGGTAAGAACAGTCACACGCAGCCACCCCCCCACACACACACGCACACGCGCATCTGCCCCATCCCCCACTGTGATCTCAAACAGACTAGAGTGCAAATCTAAACTCCCGGACACACACACACACACACTCGGCTGACCTTCAGATCTGTTACAGCCAATAATCAGCATCACAGGGTATTTCCCCACTCTAGAGACTCACTGAGCAACACTTCAATAATAATAATTATAATAATAATAATAATAGGATGAACCTACATCACGTTTCCAGTTGGCATTAACTTTCCTGTGGCTGGATGGAGTTTAAACAGATGAAAAGCGTAAGAAAGTCTTCACTCAACTCGACTCATCAGCTGATCAACGGAGAGCATTTGTATCTTCATCTTAACAGTTTGACACAACTCCCACAATCACACGAGACTTAAACTGTAAATGCCGACATACACCTCACATCCTCACGCTACAGGTTTAAGGGAGAAAACGTCGAAGCACACGCCAAAAACGTCTGCCAGAAGTCTTGACAGCAGTATGAAAGCCTTCACGGTGTATTCATCTCACTGCAAAACAGCGAGGCTTCCAGAAGCTGCCGGCTCAGCAGAGTCCAGCTCGGACACGACTGGAGAGACTCTAGAACAGCACAGAACCGCTTCTTGGGGGCGACACACTGATCATGACACTACTGCATTCAGCTCTACCGGACCACACTAAACCAGCGAAACGGAATCTGCTTCAGACAGGCATGTTCTTCAACTCGAGGGCTTGTTTGAGTAGAAGTCGCAAACCATTTGACTAGTATCACTGGTTCGACAGCCAACCGGCCGGAGGGGAAACTCGCACTTCAACTCAGCTGCTTCGATGGTGAAAATTAAAAAAAAAAACTTTCTGCAGAAAACACATTCAAATCGAGGGTAAAACCGCAAAACTCCAATGAGGAGAACTAAAAGACTCTTAGTTCTCCTCATACTAACAAAAAACTTGTGGGTCTTGTGGCTCTCAGCACAAAACAATGTCTTCAACTGAACAACTCACAAACTAGGAACATTTCTGAAAGTACAATTCAAATTAAAATGAACTTTTAGTGTTGAAAATGTAGCTTGTTTACCATGTAGCACAGGTACAATTCGAAATATGACAGTCACTTCCAAGAAATGTAATATCCAATTAAAATGACACTATCAGGCAGAAATACCATCTTTTTTTACAATACCACACCTTACTGATAATGAGAGTCAGCTGAAAGAGAAGTCGTTAAACTCTAATATGATGGCAGCAACTTTGGCCCACAGCCAAAAACACATATAAAATGACAAACCCTTTCTCATACACGTCCGCAAACGCACTTCTTGGTTGTCCAAGATGGCAGAAGGTGTCGGCGACGTGCCCATTCACGTGACGTGTGAGACGGCGTGCGAATCACTTTTCATCACTTTGAGAAGCCACACTGATATACACCCTGACACTAGGTGGTGCTCAGTCACTCGATTGTTACATAGAAACAAACAAGTGTGCGTACAACTGAAACCCAAACAAAAATGGATTCAATGGCCGTGACGTCATCTTCTTGTATTAAAACATCATTCCGAATTCCTGACATCATTAACTAATGGAAATAAGTGTGAATTGCGCAGCTCGTAATACAGACAACTAGTTCACAGAACAAAAAAAAAAAAATCGACCGGACACGTTTTCCTTAAACAAACGACTCTTATACCCGACATTCTGCCAGCCTTAATTTAACGTCAGCGATCACAGCCGGTGCTGATCGCACAGTGTGTACGAGAAAGCCACATTATTACGGATAACTGGAATTTGTGGTCAATCAGGTGTCCTTCGACATTCCCACCACTGTTCGTTTTAGAGGCAACACGTGGTGGAGACGGTCCCATTGCAGATAACAATGCGTGGTATGTTGAAATACCACTTGATCAAGGAAGCTGGAAGAGGGATATTTGGGTGGTGGCAGAGAAAAAGCTCTCCACAGTTCAGACTTTCCCCAGACAACGAGGCCTGACACGAAGCATTCAACATCTAGTTTTTACACTTAAAAGTCACACCAGTCATGTCATCCCAAACTAAAGTGGCCGCTCCGCCGCCACGCCCAAGAAGACAAACCGTGAGCTACACCATGAGTAACAGGAGCAGGTAGTGAGCTGTAAACCAGAAGAATGCTCATCACACATCTAGAACTGACAGTTGGCTCCATCTCTTCCAAGTATTTGATTTGACTGGAATTCTATTGTAATAAATAGACAATTGTTTTATAATATAATCAATCGTACCACTAAAATTGAAGAGAATTAATGCATTTTGTAAAACGTTCTTCTTCACACTGCTTTTGCGACCTGTTAGGTAATACAGCTTTCCAGAAAAATAGGTAACATACTCATTAACATCCACAACGAGTACTCCAACCCTAAACTCTCTGGACCCTGAACTTATTTGATGAAGCAGCAACCCCAAACACAACTACAAAGACCACTATTAAGCTTTTATAATCTTACCCAAATCAAACCAAACTTTTGGGATTCAGGGATTAAAAGTATCAATTCATTTTGCAGGACAACTTAAAAAAAATTTTTTTGCTATTGGATCAGTTTTGTGTAATATCTGTAATTTAACAGGCCTTTAGATTCAAATGAGCAAATACAATTTAACAGGCCAATTTAACATTCCGGGTCATTTCAATAGTTTAAAGCAAACAAAAACAAACACTGGAAACGTATGAATGCACAAGCAATCAATTATAGTTGGTACTTACTTATATGTATAATTAACAACACAATTGTGCTAATTGCTAAAGGAAGTTAAAACATTCTAATTACGTTAAAATGAACAAAAACAGTTCTGTGTTATTTCTACTTTGATGTTTTCCAATTGTTTGCATCTAAACATAAGATACGGGTACTTTAAAAAATATTGTTTCTTCATGTGTTGTCTATCGGTAATCCAGTGGGATTATGAACGTGCTAGTGCTTTTCTACTCTTCTGAACCGGCACAACGCGGCGAAACCTCCGGCTTGTTTGTTCCTTGTCGGTCCAAATGTCTCCAAACTTTCCGTCTCTGCAACTCTGCTCGAGCCGAAATGTGAAAGTCCAGGACGATTACCAAACTCTCCGAACACGACGAGCTTAGTGCTGAGAAAGCAAAACTAGTGAGCTAACCGGCTAACGTTAGCTAATGCTGACTAACTCATCAACTCCAATTAGCGGCGGAGCTAAACGAGCAGTTTTTACCCCGCAAACTAGTAGCAACTGTCAACTTTCGCTTCAGAAGTCGACGGCCGTGTCTCGTCACGTCGGCATCGAGATAGTTAAGTGAGATCTGCGCGGTATTTTGGGCTCGAATCGATGGGTGAAGTTAGTGCAAATCC
The DNA here is from genome assembly GCA_028031935.1 of Paedocypris micromegethes. Taxonomy (NCBI): domain Eukaryota; kingdom Metazoa; phylum Chordata; class Actinopteri; order Cypriniformes; genus Paedocypris; species Paedocypris micromegethes. The sequence goes on from CM051497.1 coordinate 2,308,545, forward strand.
CGGGTTTAAGTGAGCACTCGGTGGGTCGGTCCGCTAGCCAGACGCTAACGTAACGTCAAGTCAAACACTCCGATCGCCTCAGGATCACTCGCCGACAAACTTACTGAGGAGATGGCGCGCTTTCTCTTGCTCGGTTGTGTGGCCGCCGGTACAGCTGGGGTTATTTACACTAGTAATCTTACTGCGAGTGTCCCGGGATCCCCTCCACCGCTTCCGTCCGTCCGTCCGTCCGTCCGTCCGTCTGTCCGCTCCGCTCGCCACAGAAGATCCTCGCTGCCTACACATGGACCCGAGTCAGCGCGCCGCGCATGCGCACGAGCGAGCGCATCCTGTCATTTGATTTCTTAGCTTGTGTCCGTCCGTCCGTCCGTGCGTCCGCTCATGGAAACTGTTCTTTAAGCGCGAGTATTACACTGTGCAGCCGCTGGACCGTCAGCAAAATGCATGTCATAATGGAAAAGTGCTTCTTTTAAGCAGCCAATTGATACATGTACACCTTTTGGTAGTTAACGTGGCCTCATAATTGTAAACAGTTTGCCCATTTAAATTAAATATTTACGTATTGTATAATTGGTTGATTTCTGCCGAACGTGCATTAACTAATATGTATTCGTGTGTGTGAGGAGGGGATGCATGTATAATAATTGTAATACATTGTGGAACTTGGTGTACAGTATGATGGTTTATTACGCGTTTACATTATACATATTACAAATGTAAACATATACTGTACAAAACATATATGTTTTAAACATGCAAAATATGTTACAAAAGACGTGATTACAATAATGATCAGATGTTTAACGTTGTTTTGGATTAATTAATCTCCAATATAAAATGGGTAACATGTTTGTGTGTTGGTTCGCTTGCTTGTATCGAACGACCAACAGAGGACGATGTGTTTTTTATTGTTCCGGAAGGGGGCGCACCGCGGCTCAAATAGTGTAATATATAAGTGTAAAAATAGTCTCTAAGATCTCAAGTATTATTTCTTCTTACTTTCGACATCTAAATCGTTCGTTTATCGTTCAACCAACAAAAGTCGTAAGCGTTTCTTTAACACAAAATGTTACGATGGCCTCAGAACATATGAAACATAGCGAAATAATAGTGACGTTTGAAATTCACTGAATAAAGTAACACAAACCACGTGTCACATCAAGCTCGTCTAAGAAAACTTTATTAAAGTTGTTTGAATTTTTTAAATAAAATAAATGTATTACTAATTAAAGTAATAATAAATCATGTAAAAATAATAAATCAAAAAGTAGAAAAAAAATCAATTCACTTTAGTTCAGAACTTTTGGCAGACGTTTTTACTCAGGTGTAAAACCTGGTGGTTCACACACACACACACACACACACACACACACACACACACACACACACACACACACACACTTTAAAGTAATGTGGAATAATATTTGTCAAATGCTTTCCAAGGAAAGTTTTGACTTGAATTTCTTGAGTGTGTTTGCATTTTATTGATTAATGACGACATATAGCATCGTGTAAACTGACTTAACGAGCTTATTTGCTAATGAAAAATAATCCCATGGGATCGGTTTTGGTTTGGTTCAGATGGGCCACTTGCTCTGGTGGTATTAATACAAATGTGTTTTACGTACTAAAACAGAACAAGTGTTCAGAATTCTTTATAGATTATTGGTAACCAACGGCAACATAAGTACACACCGTTTATAAATTCTGGTTTGAGAGTTACGGAGACTCGAAAGGCGATCAGAGGAACTGACGACATCTGCTGGTTGTTCGGAAGTACTTCTGTAAACCGAAAGAGCAAACAGATCTACAGCAAAATCAAATTTTTAGGTAAGTTAACCATACATTATCTTTAATTGCTAACATGCTGACTTGAATTGAATTGAAAAATCCTTTATTAGTCCCACAGCGGGGAAATTTCACGTCACAACAGCAAAAACAAATCCAAGCAAATAAATAAACAAACATCACCATAACGCACTGCACACATCATAATAGACAAACAAACAAACACAGACCATAAATGAACCTGCCCGTCATAAGCATAGTTCCAGTCACCAGTTTAAATTTAAGTTCAAATTGTAGAGTCTAATCGCAGCAGGTAGGAAAGATCTGCGATATCTCTCCTTCACACAGCGGGGGTGAATCAGTCTGCCACTGAAGCTGCTCTCCAGAGCAGACAGTGAGTCCACCAGTGGGTGAGAGTCCAGGTCCAGGATGGATGATAGTTTATCCAGGACTCTTCTCTCACCCACCTCCTGCACTGTGCGTTAGTTGTGTTTATGTTTAAATTGGGATGTCATGTCTAGTGCTATAGCCAGATGATCAATAAAAAGATTTACATATATAGAAAACACAAAAAACAACTACAGTGTCTAGCTTTTATGTACGGTACACACGACGATTTAGGTTTTTATTAACAAGGTAGTAAAAACAAGTTGACTCGAGTTGGGATTTGTCTTTTACTTTATAGATTGGAAATAGACGCTTGCACTGACACATTTGAACCACTAGAGGGGAGCAAATGACTAGTTTTATTCATGTTGCCATCACATTACAAATGATAACACTGGAATTTAAAAACACGTGAGCAGCTTTTGCCACAAGAGCTTAGTAACCAGATTATAAAAAGAGAATTTTTTTCAAGAGGGTGAATCAGGCTTCTTTTATTACTATAATGAATCCATAACTGCCTGGTCCGTTCCGGAATGGACATCTGTGTAGTGAACGCTAGAGGACAGCACTGCAAAGAAAGAGCAAATAAAAAAATAAAATCGTGCTTTTGTAAATTCTGGCCTGAACTTGACCTTGACAAAATTAGTAACGAATCTTGCTGTAGTTTAAACGTGATAGGTCTAAAAAAAATAAAAAACAGATAATGTGCATCTATTGCGTGCCAAACACAATTACATAGAAGTGCAAATGTGTATAAGAAAACAATAAACGATTAAATGTATAATATTGATAACAACAACAACAACACCATCAGTAATTGTTGTTCCTTTATTTTATTTCATTTTATTTAATAATAACAAATAAAAGGTATATTAGCAAAATTTCACGATAATGATGAAAATAAAAGCAACAAAACAATAAACCTTATTTAGTTTTTTCCCCGTTATAATTATTATTATGGCTGTTTTAATTTTTTTTATTATGTATTAGTTTTATCTTTTTTGTTTTTAATTGTTGTGGTTTTATAAGTCTTTTTGCTTTATTGACTGTTTAGACTTTTCGATCATTACATTTATGAACACAACTATATTAATTTTGTTTATGAAGAAAGTATAAAAGCTCAAGCAATAACACATAAAATAAATTAATAAGTACATTACTAGATAAAGCAGAGAAAGAAGGAGAAGAAGAAGAAGGAGAAGAAGAAGAAGAAGAAGAAGAAGAAGAAGAAGAAGAAGAAGAAGAAGAAGAAGAAGAAGAAGAAGAAGAAGAAAAACAAAAAGGAGAAAAAGAAAAGAAGAAAGAAGCAGAAGGTGTTTGTATTGGCTTATTCACAAGCTTCCACTCTACTAAAAACTTCCATAAATTTCCCCCTACATTAAAACGCCTGGCTCGACATTACAGAAAGGCATAAATTGTCTTGTAAACCGCGCAAGTAAAATAAAAGAACAAAACCAAACCCAAATAGCTGTCACTTGGTAAATGTAAATACTGTTTCTTTATTTACGCGAGCTTTATTTTTATGTAAAGTTTAGTAACTACACATTATTCGTAAACAGTCTTCGTTCGTGCTTCAATAAAGTCTCGTGAAATCGACGTGAACGCGCGCCTTGGTGATGCTGGAAAAGGGTCACAGAAATACTGAATCCTGACTGGCTAGTCATTTCTGAAGAAGCACGCGACTCAGCCAATCAGATTTAAATGCATTTGCGCAAACGCGCAGGCACGTATGATTAGAAAATAAATTATACGTAATTGAAGCTCAAACACACCGACCCTTTGTCTTCATTGTGAAGATTATATTAGTTATTTAGGAACCTTTGCTATAATTTTTTTAAATGGAAAAAAACACAACCATTCACAAAGGAATAAAGATAAAAAAGCACAAGTACACTTTCCATTCTGGCATCCACATAAAAGCTATTCTATGACACACATTTGATGTCACGTGGACGTGCACGAGCATGTCAGGTATAAAATGTAATAATGACATTTAAATGTCAAAATATATAACGTGATATTGCCATGTGTTTTTAAAAACTGACATTTGAATAACATTTAGATGCCGGGAAAATGTTGTTTTATTCAGTTTAATATTTACGGTATAAATGTATTAATGAAAAACAAAAACGCTGCAATAAAATCTGAATGGAAGACAAAACTCTCATGCCAAACAAGTGCCACCACATTATCCCAGAATGAAAATGTATACATGTAATTATTGTAAAATTATTGTAAACACATTGTAAATATAAAAAATAAAAAAATATATTATAAAAGTATAATAATAAAAAAAATCAACAGAATACTTTGATTAATTACAAAATGATTATATAAAAGCACATTTGTGTGTATATTATTTATATGCACATAATCTGCAAAACCATATATAATATTTTCAGTTAGATATTCATTGAGATTTTTTTGTTATCTAATATTGTGTGTGTGTGTGTGTGTGTGTGTGTGTGTGTGTGTGTGTGTGTGTGTGTGTGTGTGTGTGTGTCTGTGTGTGTGTTTACATAAAACTACATGTCACATTTTTATATTTTGTGTTTTGCTTCTATCTTTATTTGGCTTCCTTTGCACAATATTTATAACTTGCATTAATTTTAATATTTAAGCAATTAAGTAATGCAAACATTTGAACAATATTATTAGGTCAAGGTCATCTTTTGACAGATAAATAGCTCATATTAATAGCAAATGAACCAGAAGCCTAACAAACGTTAACAATAAATAATAATGAAAAAATGCATGCATAAAATAAAAAAACTTACAGTATGTATGTTAATAAACAAGAAATGCAAAAAGGAAAGAACTGAAATCACATTATTTATTTGTGTTATCTTTTATTGCAGCACTAAATCTTGCTATTGTACTTTTGTATTTAATTTGCGTTTCACATATACTGTATATTTTTTACACTGAAATGAAACAAGAAAATTTGAACAAGAAAATGTCCCCATTGTGTGACGAAGAAATATCTTTTCTTAAATTACAAAATCTACATCTACATCTTAAATTACAAAATCTTAAAATCTAAATCTACCTGACATATTTAACGTGTTATCATATTTAAACAACACACTATATCGAACACATCTATTTCTGGACTACAATCATGGAATATTTACCATTCATTCATAAAACTATCCAATTTTTGAACATATTTTTTACTTGTAATCTCTCGAAAGAGAATAAATGACAAAAGCCACAGTTCGGGCAGACCACCATGTGATAATGCACGGATGCTTCTCAGTCAAATCTGAGTTTGGTCTTCACAGGCAGAAGACGTAACAGGAGGGGTGGAACACGGAGGCTTGCGCTGCCACCCTAATCTTCTAAAGAGAGGCTTGTTCTGTCCAGCTTTATCCCATTGAGAGTAAGGGAATCTGCCATGCTCACTAAGCATGTATATCAGCCATCTCATGGCTCAATGGACACTCCATGGGTGGGCCTACCTAGTCAATACCACCCTACCCTTCGTCAGCCCATCCAAACATAAGATAATCTCTTCTTCTCCCCTCCTTTTAAGCCAAAGTCTGGCCTCCTGGTGGCTCGGAAGGCTTGGCCCTGATCCCAGGTCAGGTGTGTGAGAGTGAGACTGGCTGACCGCAGGGCTGCAGATTTCAGCGAGCGCACTGGAGCGCACCGGAGCAGCTCCTCAGCTGACAGTTCAAAGAAAACAATAGGAAGCAGGAGTGCCACCAGAGAAGGCTGACGGGCGTGTGTATGCGCGTGTGTGTGTGTGTGAGCTTGACAGAGCCACTGGTTTCCTTCTCAAATACAAATAATTTCTGGCTGAGAATGTTGGAGCAGAAATAAGAGCTGAAAACCTAAAATGTTGGGTGTCTTAAGAAGTGTCCGATCTGAAAACATTTTAATGAATGCGACAAATGCTTCGTGGCTAAATTGGGCAACTGAGTAAAGGTTGACGTGTAAATATTGTTAACTCACCTGTGTACACCTATTCTAACCTTTTGGTTGGTGTCTGGAGCTGGTCTCAAAAGTTTCCCACACAGTGTATGATTAACACAAAGCACAAATGCACAAGATACGAAAACAACTGACGGTTATTGTAGCTGAACAAGAAAACGACAAGAAAAAAAGTCCAATGCAATGAATGATAGTTGTTCGAATCAGCCTTTATTAAAACGTTTCAGAAGATTCACTACAGTTCAATGAGGCATTTTGAAAAAGTCATCAAGAATCTACAACGCATCATGCAATTAAGCAATCATATTTTCCCAAGCTCTCTGTGTAAAACTGCACACACACAGACAAGACACAGACTCTAAAAATAAACTTACCTTCTGTACATTACCTTGTCTAAGTGCAAGAGAAAGAAATACAGAGACAGAGTGAGATAGAGAGAGAGAGAAAGAAATACAGACAGAGAGATAAAGAGAGAGAGAGAGATAAAGAGGGAGAGAGATAAAGAGAGAGATAGAAAGAGAGAGTAAGAGAGTGATAGAGAGATAGATATAGAGAGAGTGATAGAGAGAGAGAGAGAGAGAGGAAGAGAGAGAGAGAGAGAGAGAGAGAGAGAGAGAGAGAGAAAGAAATACAGAGAGAGATAAAGAGATACACAGAGAGATTGGGAGATAGAGAGAGAGAAAGAGAGAGTAAGAGAGTGATAGAGAGTGATAGAGAGAGAGAGAGAGATAGAGAGCGCTCTTGGAGAGGAGTAAGACGAGGTGTCTTTTGAGCTTTTGAGGTTCCCTCTTGGTCAGACTTCTTGAGATGCCTGAATGGGTTCGAAAAGAAGAAGAAGAAAAAAAAAAAACAAGATTAGTTCATCAATTTTCAGCACAAATAATTTTTTTTCATGATCAATGAAAAATCGCAATGATCAATGCAGAGAAACGCCCCGTGCTCCGTTTCCTTCCGCCGCTGTGCACATTAGCCTAGTGGGCGGGGCCACAGACTTTATCGGCGGGTGTTTCTGACCCCGAGCCTAGAGCCAGACAGGGGTCAGGGGGAAGGACCGTCTGGGTTCTGGGATTGACCTGCAGTCGGCGGGGGTTGGGATGGGTTGTTGGTTCCAGTCTAGGGGCTTAATATCTCCTCAGGGGACTGAGGTGCAGACGGCTCACGCGTCTAACACCTTCCAGTCAGACACAAACAGCACAAAGCCAAACACTGGACAGGCCTCAAGCGTCTCAAGGCTGTGAAATCATCTCAAAGATCAACATCGGTTGACTCCTGTTCAGTGTCCAACATTAGTGGAAGCGCCATTATCACAAAACAATCCAACGTTAGTCGGGTTTCCGAGTCAGATCTGAGCGTTTCGCTCCATGTCAAACACAACAAAGTTTTAGACCTGTGATTCACAACAATCTCATGAAATCAGATTCTAATACTTTTATAGTGTGAAAAATACAGAACAGTGAAAGTGTGAGTCTGTGAGGTCGGGGTCACTGTGCGGTCCAGCATGAGCCAGTCAGGGTGACCGTGCCATATTTCACATCTATTGAGTGGAGAGGCTTGTCTGGGTCTCAAATCAGACACTTCTGTCTGATGTCCCATTATGATTTGTGCCCAGGTCTAGTGGACGAGGAGAGGAGAGCTGGTTAACCCCCTGGTAGACGTCTGCTGGAAAGCTCCGGGCTCCTGTTATTGGAGACGAGCGGTTAGCTGCATACTAATTCTGCATCACTCAGTCGTGAACTGGGGCTTGTGCAGCGAGCAGGGGGAGAAATAAAGCTGGGCAGGAGAAGGCCATGTCTGGAGGAAACCATGCACATGCTTCACCAAAGACATTACTAGATAAGGACAGGCTGTAAATACGCCTGTGTGTGTGTGTGTGTGTGTGTGTGTGTGTGTGTGTTTAGTTGAGGACCAGTGTGAAAGTTTCGTCAGAAAATTCGTCAAAAAACTCGGAAGATATGGATACGAGTCAGAATTGAGCTTTTTAATACAGATACACGGATGTGTTTTAGATGCTTTGTGTGTGGGTGTGTGTGTCAAACAAATCATGTTGTGCGTGCAACAATATGCTAAAAATGTATAAGAGTAACAAAATATAAAAAAAAAAAATATTTTTTAAAGCAGAAGCTACAAATAACGTTATGAAAAGTGTAATAATTCTAAAGTTACTTTATCAGTAATTTCCCCCTAAACATACCATAAAAATAACATGTATTACAAAATATTTTTATATTTATGTTTTTAAAAATATATTATCTTAAACATAAGAACATAATTATAAAATGTAGTATTACAACATAATAGTTTAATATACACTGAAGTTTAAGCATTAACCTTTAATAATTTGATACACTCTCAATGTTATAATAATAAACAATTTAAGCGTGTTTGTCCAGTGTTTTAAGTAGCCAAACAACAGCTAAAACAAAGTCGGACAGAGAAGAGCCGGGAAGCTTTGCTCTTTTGTTCAAGCGGCTTTAAACTCTTCTGACCAGAGCTTGGTTTCAGCCTGATGTTGGTGATCAAATGGACCGAAAGAAGCTCAAATGCAGAGAAAGGCTAAGCTAGGGTTGCCAGGTCTGCACAGTATACCAGCATGTACGTACGTCCTGCGGGGGGGACGAGACCCGGGGCTTGACCTTGACCTCTAGGGTCCTTCACTCACCCGCTACTGATGAATGAAGCAGCCGGCCTGTCTAGCCGCGGCCTGACAGTGTATTACTGTTTCACCGGGTAAGTATTGCTGTATATACTGTTCAGTTTATACAGCCAATAGCCAGTTTATCAACGGCCAAATCAGAGTGATTGGTCAAGTACCGGTGAGCTTCCTCCACGAGGACCCCAGCTTCCTCTTGGCTCCCTCTCATGCCTGAATGAAATGTTAAATAACTGGAGCAGCGGACTAGATGTCTGCCAAACATAAAGACGCATTATTCGGCGAGGATCACAGAACATAATTGCTTTCAGTTCAGGGTTTATCAAGGCTTTATGTAACCTGTTTTCTTGCAATACAATATTTTCTACCCATAATCTGTCTTTTGCAGACACCTGTATTGTGATATGAAATCCAGCAAAGCTGGTGGTTTCCTCGCTTGCATTTTTCATTTGCATACATTTACATGCAAATTGCGGCATGCTGGCAGGCAACAAGCACCGCTGAGACGCAACCGTGCAGGACGGCGTCCCAAAACCACCACGTGCCGGATACGACCGAACCAGCTGCATCTGCACCGCACAGCCTCACAATCTTACTGTAATCCCGTAATTATGTCATCATTTTGGAGCTTTCCAGATGGGAAAAGCGTCTCTAAGCAGAGACGGGACGAGATGGCGTGAACAAGCACCACACATGCGTTGGAATGGAAAACGGCTTTTGTGTGCAACATTTCCAGCAAAAACAGCGACAGATCATTGTGTTTTACCATTCACAGTTCTTACGGCACCGAATCGGTTTAGAAATCGTTTATACTAATGCCACCGTAGGATTATTTGCATGTAAATAATAAAAATGCAGTTATTTATAAACTTACCAGAACAAATTTTATACATACAGTATATTGAATTGAATTGAATTGAAAAATCCTTTATTAGTCCCACAGCGGGGAAATTTCATATTGTACATTTATTAATGATACATTATATATACATTATTTCAATTCATTTTTATTCATTCTTTTTTAGTGGTAATGATAAACTATTTCCATATTGAGAACAGGACTAGGAAGTAGACCATGTCTTATTTACTACTAACCCATTCTGGTCACAAATAACAAATGACAACCACAGATTTATTTAAAAATAATTTTTGACAGTGAAGATTATCTAAGCAGAGGTTTTTATATTACGACTTTCCCCCCTTTTTTTTTTTTATAATACTGTATTATTTATCATGTATACACACATGATACTATGTACTATTTCACACAATCATACAAGGAAAAGCACTATAATATAATAATTTATAAATAAAAGAGATGTAAAGAATAATATTTATTTCTTGTACTACTAATATTTAATGTTTCCTTTTATGATTTATCCATATCACACTTTTTTTTATTATGATTCTGAATTAATTTCCATAGTTTTTTTATATTTATTGTTTTATTTATATCCTATTTGCTTGGTTTTTTTTTTCATTGTTACATATTTATATCACAAGAACACGCGTTTGATTACATTATCTACAGCATACAATGTAATATTTGTGTTACATGCTTCACTAAAAACTAAAAACATAAACGATACAGTTGTCTGGAACAATCATAGACCTATCATAGGCTCATCCAACGCGTGCACGTTTCCTATCAGTGTGACGCATCAGCTTCTGGATTCACACTAACCAGTGAGTAGAGCCGGAGAGTGCGACTGACGGAGGTGACGGCCCGAGAGGCGAGCGGTGTCGGCCCCAGCTGGGCGGACATTTTGTTGACATGCTGATAGGGATTTAAGCAGTGGGTGGGTGCGTGTGTTTGCTGGGCTAGAGGATGAGGCGGGGGTCTCTAAGCTGGAGTTCCGAGCGAGCTGAGACGATTAGGTGGAATGAGGAAGAGGGGGATCTCTGGGAAGACGGGGAGCGTTCCATTCAGCAGCGTTTGCCGGGGAGGTTCTTTTTCAGCTGAGCTAATGAAGCGTAGGGGCTAGAGGAAGAATGGAATCTTCCGGAGGGTCGGCTCGTGTCTGCGCCCGCCATTCACAAACTTGGTCTCTTTGGAGAAACACGTCAAGAGGAAGAAAAGCCGCCCTCTCAAAGCGCCATCGCTGTTTACCCTGCGCGAGACTGACAGCGGGAACCAACCACTCTAAACCAAAAACTCATCGGTTTGGTTTTAAACTAGCAAACCGAGCTCCTCAAATAGTATTCTGCTCGTGACTTTTAAGATCTGCATCAGAAACGTTCCCTCGTCTGCCTTTCAGGCCGCTTTCGGCAGACTAGACGTCTGACCATTGAACAAATCCGGCTGACCTTGACCTCCGGGCCCTTCACTCACCGGCCCCTGAATAGAGCAGCTGGAGCGTCTGGCCGTGGCCCGGCTGAATATCTCACACTTTTACTCGTTCCCACGCCTGGACGTGAATTCATTTAAACAGCTTTTGTGTGGAGAGTAATGTTGACCGTGATTCCAGCGCCATTATCTTGACTGCGTCTTGCGATATTTCTTCTCGCGTAAGACACTTCTACGGTCCTGGGTGGCATTCCACCTCACGCCCATTTTAATGGTTTTCTTACGGGCAGATATCTGTGGTTCACAACGCAAGCTTAGGTGTAGGCTTAATCGTAGGGTTAAGTATGAAAAAGCAGTTTGAAGGCCAATTTTTCGCTTTTACATGAGGAACAAGCAGATTGAACTGAATAAGTGAAAAATGATGATCAAATCAGACTCTTTAGAGTGAGATCGCGGGCAGACACCCAGTGATGGGATCCTTGCCCGTACACACACACACACACACACACGCCCATGTTTCTGACGCCGCCGCCGGACACTGAGTGGGTGCCAGGGCAGTTTCGGGGGCATTTTCATCACGGTCAAATCCAGCTCGGCCTCTGTCACCGAGCGACAGTTTAATCAGACACACGTCACACGACCTCACACACACGTCTCTCCTCGCCAGCGTGTCGACAGACTTAATGACATCATCCCAGTCAGAACCAAAGTCGCGTTTGTCTAAATCACTGATGGTGTCTGATGGCCGGGATGATAATGACTTACACTTGATCTCTACATGTGAATTAATAAAAGCTTTCAACATTAAGTCACAATTCAACACATAGATATGTGTTTGTTTTAAATGAAAATGTAAGCCATACAGGAAACTTTATGGAGCTGTTTCCACCTGGAGTTCTGCTTCTTGTGTTCGTTATGTTTGAGAGCTGTAAAGTTACATTCAGCCACAACACTGATCGTGTTCCCTAACTTAAAACCCTCAAGAGCAGAGCGTGTGTCTCACAATCCAGCATCTTATTAATGAATCACTGAGGCTCGCTTTGCAGTCTGACAACTACGATAATTCCCAAAAATACGGCACACTATATTTACACGTCAGACTCGTCTCTGTGTGTTATAACACGAAATATTAATGAAAGGACATTTACACAAAAGCAAGACACTTGGAATAATAGATCTATTTTTAGACTTTGAACCACATCCAATGAAATATTCTGTACTCACGACGGCAAGAGTCATTGATTTAACACAGAAGAGATCAGTCTACTCAGAAACAAACTCTCTCTTTCCAATTAGTTCTAATCGTTTGACTTGAGGCACATTTGTGAAGAAGATGACGAAGGAAACCTTTATTTGTCCCAGCAATGAGAAATTGACAAGTAAGCTAGCGTTGTGTTAGCCTAGCTGTTCCAGTGTCAAACAACAAGTAAAGCAAAGTCCCAAAAAACTCGAAACTACCGACATCTCCGCGTCACACTGGTGGAAATGAACAGTGCCAATAAAAGCTCTCAGCAACTATTACTTCAGCGGTGGAGCGCATGCAATCAATAACCAGCAAATAAAAGCGACGGGACACAGAAGCCCCCTCACAACAGCGAGACACGGCTGCATTAAAACATTACACACACACACACACACACGTCGATGCCGCAGCAGTTTTCTTCAAGGCCAATCAGGGATTGGAGAAAAGCTTCTTCTTAAACGACGCGACGCGGGAGGTTTTACACTTGGGCGTCTGAGAGAACGACTCCTCTGGTTGGGATGGTTTGGGTCGGTCATTAAGCTTTAAGATTCTCGGGCCTTGAGGTAGAAGCGTTAAAGGGTTACAAGGCCTGAAACATCTCGCTGCACGCAGTAAAAGGATCCTAGATTTGATCGATTTGCTCTCAACATCCTAGTGTCCGTTGTGTTTGTCTTCACACAGTGTTTCAGCGTTTCACGTGTGTCACACCGAGCGCTGCTCCTGAACGTGTCACTGCTCCTGCGCTAACAGGATTTACTGTACTCTGCCCCGCTGCCAAGCCTTGTGGTGAATAATGCATAATTGCACGAGTGTACTCGCATGCACAGGCTGCGCTGCCATTAGCATAAAAGCTTTTTGGCTGTTCCACTTTTTAAAAGAGAGGGAGAATTTTTGTTTTGAATTTGAATGATGCGCGTGTGTGTGTGAATCTTTGTGAGGGGGGTTAGCCTTGCTAGCGTGACAGGCTATATATAACGCTGTCTGCGCGGGCCGAAGCATATGGGCACCCAGCTGTTGTAAATATGCAAATAAAGAACAAACTGACCCAGACGCAGCACCGCTGCTAATATACGCCGCAGACGTCCTGACGTGTCCAGACAGACGCTAACACCCCCCCACCCCCAAAACCAACCGCCCGCCAATGTGTTTACACACACAACTGCACACATGACGCATCTCACGTAAGACTGATTCATTACAATCAAGACTGCGGCTATTCTAGACACAGATGCGACAGTGGCCTCATTATTAGCGTCAAATATAGTTTCTAAAGAAATGCTAAACTGTATTGGGACTCTAGCTGAACAAAACTGAACAAAGGTTCTAGTGGAAACTTTTACTAGTACGTATATACTTTTCATTGGTCATGGCTTATTGGTTCTGTGTGTGTGTGTGTGTGTGTGTGTGTGTAAATAACTGTGACACGTGTATGTACAGTATATACACTACCGTTCAAAAGTTTGTGGTCACCTAGACAATTGTGTGTGTTCCATAAGAAGTCACACTTTATTTTCTAAGAACAAGAATAGACTGTCGAGTTTCACTTGAAAGTGTTCTATTTCTGGCCATTTTGAGCGTTTGATTGACGCCACAAATGTGATGTGTATATATATATATATATATATATATATATATATATATATATATATATAGTATATATATAAGACACATTGGATACAGTATATAAGAATTTTTGAGAAAACTTCTCAGACTTAATATTCTTTACTTGTTTCATGAACAAAATCTGAACACCAAACATGTTTGTGTACAACAGCGAGAAACACTTTTTTTGTACATTTAGAAATTAAGAGGAAACCATCAAAAAAAAAAGAAATAGAATAACTCAGGAGTAGCTACAGGCAGATAAGAATGCAGCTATCGAGAAGATGAATACGCCACAAAGTTCTATTTCAAGATTTTAAAACTTTCCAAAGCCTATCTAACAAAAAGTTTGGCCCGATATCTGCTGGAGCTCTCAGGCCACAGCGCTTCCAGCTCAGCTGACACGGCGGCCGTAAAACAAGTGTGAAGTTCTGTATTGTGAGGAGGAACACAATGTCGGCGGGCGGGCGGGCGAGCGCTGGTGTGAAGGGAGAGGACCGCCGGGTCCCACGCCGTGGCGGGGAGGGGCGGGGCCTGTGGAGAGAGGGCTGCGCATGCTAATCAGCTCATTATCAGCGAGGGATTTACGCCACAGAGCCCGACTCTTCTGCCCGGCCGCAGATGTCACAGATGGCACCAGCATCCGATGCTTTGTGTGTTAACAGCAAATTTTTCTCTCCCTCCGAACGAGCGCAGCACAACGTGGACGAAACGTAAACGAGCCTGTGAAGCGGGCGCATATGCCAGGCTTGTTCGAGTGGGGGAGTGAATTACCAACCAATAGCATGATGGAAGACATGCATATGCAGATGCTGTTTGCTGATATTAGCATACTAGCCCTGATTAGGCGGATTGGCATCATTTAGTGCGTCGCCATCTTGGCAGCGAGACAGCTGGCAGACGACTGCGGCCATTTTGTCGAAAAGAGCGGCCCGGTAGAAATAAGACGAGATGGCGCGTACGTAGCGTTCAAGCTAAGGGACGTACGGGCTGTTTTGCACAAGGTAAAACAAATCACAGGCGTGTCGACATGATGAAGAACGTCAACACCGGCCACAGATTCACGACAGATTCAGGAAAAGCTTTCTCACCCGGTCCTCGTTCCCAAATGCCCTCCGTGTTCTCAGGAAGTATCCGTCTCTGTGATGAGCACAAATGTGCGGCCATGTTCCGTCCGCGTCATGAGCTCCGTCAACGTGTCTCCAGTGATGCTCATCTGAAGTCTTGGGAAGGTCCACCTCAAGAGTGGAACCATCATCCACCGAAGGTAAAGGGCGGAAGGCAAAAATGGCTTCAGACTGGCGTGTGATTGTAGTAAAGTCTCCATCAGTGCGCTCATTATCGCCGTCCGAGAGAGCGGCCACTGCTACTGGAACACAATCAAAGATGGGTGGGAAAGAAAAAAAACCTTTGACACTCTTTTCTACTCTTTCTCCAGCAGGCAAAGTTTTATCAAGTGATGTGGGGCCTGGAAAAGCCTCCGGCGGAACCACACACTCGGTGATGCATGGAGATCATCAAGGCTGCTGGCCTTCTCTTTCAGGAGAAGCGGGTTGACTGAGATGCGGCCGAGCGCGGAACACTTGCTCTCCCGAGGCTCCGGGGCCGGAGGCGGCGGCGGGCGACCCCTGGCAGCTTCTCTCCTCGCTATCGATTTCTCTCCTTCCTCGCTAGCCGGCGGGAGAAGCCAGACGTCTTGCCTGCCCACTCCGGCGCTCCCTGGCTGGCCCTTGCCGTCTCTCGGAAGGGAGCCCGTGGCGGTCCGCAGCTGTGTTCACCTGCAGCATCGCTACTCCCACTCTCACTCCGACTCCTGCCAACACAACAGCGCCAGAAAACAACTTTAGCCCAACTCACAGTATTACGCCCATTGCAAATGTCAATCCCGCGCTTTGATCACGGAGATGTGCGAGGTGAATGTTTTGGCATCTGCTCTCAGTTACTAATGTGAACCTTCTAACCTTGAACTGGGAAAAAAAAAAAAACGCTGAGGCGGAAGATTTTTCCAGTTGAGGATGTCAGGCTGAAAGAAGCTGTCTGCCAACTGCACTTACAGGCCCGATGCTGATGCTGGACGTCAGCGTGTGCACCAAGGTTTTAACACACACACACACACACACACACACACACACACACAAAATAAAAACTAAAAGTCAAACGAGTGAGAAGAAAAGAAAAGACTGACAAAACGGATTCAAGATTTTTTTTTGTTGGTCAGGGGTGACGTTTGACGTTTGAAAAGTTTCGGACTTTATGCCGCATAAACAAACGTTCACCTCCCAACGTTTTTCACTTTTCTCAAAAACACTTTTTTTCCCCCCCGCACTATTATAAAGCACAGTCTATTTCCATACACTTTTTATTTGATTTTAAGGTGCAGGAGCGCGACCATTCTATACATCCCAAAGCCTCAGCAAGGATCTATAAAATGCACAGACAGGCACAATCAAAGTTTAATATCCAAATGAGGCTTAAAGTGGGTTAAGTGGTAAAAAAGCGTCGGGGTTGAATGGGGGTTTGGGGGTGGGGCGCATGTCTCAGACACAATAATACTATTCATGGGGTCCAGACATGGGTGTTAACACCCCTCTGGCAGCACACAATGGGGCGCACTGGCATTGAGACAGCCTCGCTGATACTGTTAGTTCAGGGCAGCGTTGGGCCGGGCGCGGGAGAAAGCGGCGGCTTTGTGCCGGGCGGAGGGAGGTGAAAGGCGAAGAATGAGAGAACAGTGTATCTGTCAGCTCGGAGGGCAAAAACAGGGGGCTGGATGGGGACGTCGGAGGGGGCTGGGGCCTGGCAATGGACTTGTGAAAAGAAGAAGGGAAAAAAATCTCAAAAAGAAGATGGGGGTGAGAAAAAGATTGCACTATAAATATTATTGACGGGGGGACAGAAAAGGAGGCGGGGGGCCACCAAAGGGTCCTGGCCGAGGCGGGCACGGAGGCCGGGTCCGGGAAGCCGCTTTCTGCGTTTAGGTGCATTTCATGCCTGCCACGGTTACAAAGCACAGGGGAACAATGAAACCGTGCGGCGATGGATAAAAAAATGCATTCAGACAGCTTACAAGAGAGAGCGTGTGAGAAAGCCAGGCCGAGCGAGAGAGGGAGGGAGGGAGGGCGGGCGAACGAGAGGGCGCCGCTGCAGTCGCCTACACTCCGCACCAGGCACACCATCTTTCTTTCAACTCCACGTGCGTGGAGGCACAGAAGCCCGGACCAGAAGAATGCATCATATGCATGACACCGTTTCAAATAACAATTAATACTTATACTAATCACTCACATAAGTGTGAAGGGTTTGTTGTCTCGTTCTTCTGCCACAAAACATGTGTTGAGCTTGAGAAGTGTGTGTGTGTGTGTGTGTGTGTGTGTGTGTGTGCGTGTAAGGGTGTCTTTAAGAAAAAACTAAATTTGATTTGATTTGCAACTTTTTACTGCCCAGATGCCAAACGTGAAAAAAAATAAAAATAAAACAATGAAGTATGTATATGGTATTTATAGATATTTACATACTTAAACGATAAGGCACACTTATTTAACCAACATGAGAAATGTGCTTTATTTGGGAAAAATCCCAAGAAAATTCGTGCTATGCCTTATTGTCTGAAATATTCAAATGAATAAACGCAAGGCCGATCCAGGTCATCAATTCATCCCAGGTCATATAAAACCTACAAATACACCATCTAAACTCCTTTTCCTGATCCACTCAATATCTCACACACACACACACACACACGTTTTATTTGCATCCCATTTTTCTTCTCTAGCACAACGCCACACTTGCTTTTCAACACTGTTTTATGAACTGCTACTGTTTGTTTCCCTTTTGGTTAAGAGAGCATTTGTTCCCATGGCAACCTCACCTCTTCTTCCGTCTCTGACTGATGGCGGGGCAGCGGGGGCGCGGCCCTGTTGAGGACACACCCCCTGCATCCCATCGCGGCCGGTGAGGGGAAACATATTGTGCTTGTGTTGTATTTTACAACAGTGCAGGAATATTGCCCACAGAAAAGGTGCAGACGGCGATTTACCAAGCAAGGCTACGTGTGCTAGCAGGTTAGCAGTGGCCGATTTCCTGCCACTTCATGCTAGGGAATATAGCCTAGCATAGCAACAATTTCAAAATCATTAGCTGTAGATGTGGGGATGCTTGAGCGTGCTGTTGGCCAATAAAAGAAAAGAAAAGTTGCCGTTTGCGCATAAATTCCATGTCTTTAAATGCATCACAGGGTCGACGTTCGTGCTAACACTTTAATATCACAGGCCTCCACAATCTTCACATCACAGATGCGTCTCCAAACCCAGCAGATCACATCACAGCGCAGCACACGTCCTGCCAAAGCCGAGCTGTGGGCATCTATCGCTCTGATAACCGGCCGCATTATTGAGACAAGATGTTTGATGTAGAGGGCAGATCTCCCCTCTGCGCCGCCACATAGATCACAGCACCAACAAGCGCCGACTCGGGCTTTTCTAACCGCTGGCTGAGACACAGGGGAGTTGTTCCACTCGCCACATCACTGGCATCTCTCCGGCTGCATGAATAAGTAACAGTGGCTTTGATGTGCCGAGCGCCATCAGCGGTCAGTGGTGCTGGATGCTCTGCCCTCTGGGTCACGTACCTGTGGCCTTTGATCCGATGGAGGGGACGGATTGGACAATGTGACGCTCCTGAGAAGGCGGGGCTTGAGTGTGCTCCGCCAATGAGCCGACATCATTACCAAAGTCGTCATAATATATTATTATTATATTATTATTATAATAGAGAACAAGTAATCAGTACGATGTTTCGCGTATGTAGGAATAAAAAAATACATTTTGCAAAAAAGAAAGAATGAAAAAACATCAGCAGCAGCAGCGCGCGTGTGTGTGTGTGTGTGTGTGATAAATGATTGGTTACTCACAGGTTTGAATCAGAGGTTTGTAGTTGCTCTCTATACATCATGGAAAAAGTGGATAAATACTTCTCAAAATAGTACCACCAACGGCCTTGGAACGTATAGCGTAGAATCCACATTACATGACTGCATTCTACACGTTCCTTGATTATAATTCACTGCAGTCTCAACTGAAATCTCTTGACATTTTTTCCCTGTCAGCTTTTTATTTTGTTAAACTGAATTAGAAATGTTTTCTGTATTTTGTAAATTCTGTAATGATGACTAAAGTTTGGGCCTTCATTTGAAGTTTGAGCCATTGTGAGCCAATGTCATTACTAAGAATACTATACAATTGCACAGGTATTGTCATTGTTTATCACAATTAAACAATGAATAGGAAACAATACTTTTTCATTAGTGTCATTATTATTATTAAACCTAATGAATTCAGAAAAATCTGTCCATGCACACACACACACACACACACACACACACACACACACACGCTTGCACGCACACACACACACTCAGAGCTTCAAAGTTAAACTTCTTCTGCTCACACAGAAATAGATATTGACAGGAAACGATGATTTGAGCTACAGAAAGTGGCATTCAGCTCATGGACGTGAAACTAGCAGACTGTGTAAGAAACTGTCAATTACGGTTATATACGTCATCACACTGTACAGTTCAGATCAGAAGTGTTCAACCCTGCTGCGGAATAATAGTATAAAAACGAATAAAAGTACATTTCCAAACAGATTCAATAGAAGGACATAATGGAGGTGCAGGAGGCGCGTACAAACAAACACTGAATACGCGCTTTGAAACAGACGCACTTAAAACCGAGACGAGTTTTCAACCTCGCATATCCATGGAAACCACATTAATACAGAAATACTTTGATAAATTAACACCCCGATTCAAAACGTGGGGCATTCAGACGCCATCATTAAGAGACACGACCGCTTTTCTGTGGGCTTGTGGCAGAAAGGATAACGCGTGAATGGTCTCTTTCACACAAATCAAGTGCGGGAGTTTTGTGTGATTAACTCCGCACAATTTAATTCGCCCACTACTCTGGCCTCCCTTTCGCCAAGTGCCGTTCGAAAATCCCTCTCTAAACAAAAAAAGCTCCTCGGAAACATCCTTGAAACGTTCAAAAGACCCGCAGGTTCGAGGGGGAGAAAAAACACATTCTACTTTCCAGCCCTGACCACAGCCGGTTTTCACTCAAAGAAATTCCTCAGGCCGAGGTGTAGAGCGTTTAAAGACAGTCAAGAGCAGCGGCGCTATCAAGCAGGCGCACTTCAGCCTCTTTATGGCCCTCACTAGAGCTTTCCTACACCCACCACCTTCAGCTCTGGCTGGCCGGGCTCTCTCTCTGTCAGCCGTATTGATCCGCACCAGGAGGAGGGGAGATCTCTCTCTCTCTCTCTCTCTACACACACACACACACACACACACACAATGTCGTGACATTGCCTAGTCACTCCTCAACCCTCTCTGACCCCTTCATCTCACTCATCAAGGTTAAAGAACTCTCCAGAAAGAGGAAGCAAGCAGTGCGGATCTCATGGTGGGTCGTCTGTCTTCACGAGAAGCTCCAGCCTGGAGGCATCAGCGCACGAGAAGCCACATGAATATGAAGCCCACCCCCACGCAAACAACATCACGCCTCCCACTCAATCCAGCGGAAATAGATTTATGAAAAATAACAAGACAGTAAATTAAAAAAGAAAGACTGCGGCTTCACGGCAGGTAAATATGACGCGTGGAATGTTTTTTTGAAGTCTTTGCTCTGGCGCTGACCAGCCACGTTTAGGAAAAAAAAGCTACCTAAAGTGGGCATTCTGGGAGTTTTGCAGGCCACATGTGAAAATTAAAATTTCATCTTTAGAATCCATCTACTTGCCACATTGTGAGAAATAAAAACTCAATCGTCAGGGGCTTCATCATCTCATTACTGCCACGTCTGCGCTGAAACCAGAACTTGTTTGGGTCGAGATGTCTCGCACAAATTCTCAGTTTTGCTCTTCATTACAAAAAAAAGTTTGTCTGCAAACGCTACATTTTCCGTCCTTTCTCCCACAATTGTAAAGTTGTAAACACAAGAGTTTCTTCTAGTGGTATAAATAAAGTCTCATTCATTTATTCATTCCTTCACGCATCGCATCCTGGTTGTTTAATACTGAAGCAGAGAAAACGCCGCACACCTCCGGGGAGGAGCCTCGGAACACTTGGCTTTCACTGAAGTACTGATCTATTACAGTGCTCAGGTGCTTCAGAAAGGCTTTTCTGCGTGTCTCCGGACAGATGAACACGCTTGTGCTGGGTGATTCTCGCTCAGCGTCTCCTCTTTGTCTCGTGAAGCTTGTGAGGAGCAAAGGGAAGCAGGAGGGACGAGCAGGAGAATGACTGGCACACTAATGGAGTCAATTACATTTACTTCAAAATATGGGTTTTTACATTGCTTTCAGTCACTAGGGCTTATTTTCAGAATTTATGGGCCGGTATTGTCCTACATGAGGACTATTCACACTGATTTTGCAACTTTGGTGTTGTCAAAATATTTTTGGATATAAACGGAGATTTGTTGCGTTTACTGAAGACATGTAATACATTCTTGATCTGAATCAGTCGTGTTCTTCCGTTCACTACATGAACTTCATTTATGAGATCTCTCTCTTTCCTTCAAGATTTAAATTCAAGTTCAAGGACACACAGACACAGAAACACAAAACAATACAACTTTGATAAAAAATTAAAAACAAAGTTAAAAGACGACCTTTTAAAAGTTACAGGTTAAGCTAAAAGTCACAATGCCTCTGAGGTCAAAGTAAGAGATAAAACACAGAAATGGACCAAATCCCTAAAAAAGCATTTTTATGCATGAACATCCTATTTTGTTGATTAGAAAAAAATTGACTGAACACACGGGGATTGAGCTTTACACCAATTCTTTTTTTTAAAACATACTTTGTAAAACCGTAGACCTGTTCCAGATTCGTGTCAAGTCAAGTCCGGTTTTTTTTACAGAGCTCAGGTGATCCAAAATTCTTTACAAGTGTAAAATAACAAAGTGTAAAGGAAACACATATTAAAATAATGAAGATAAATTCATGAAACAATTCAAGTCTCGGTCAGAATCAGAGCTCCATTCCCAGACCAATCCAGACCTTTTCCTGGCATGCGCTAGCTACTCTTGCACTTTTTACATTCAATTCAATAAAGATCAAAACTTCACGTGACAGGACACGTCAGTGTCACCGATCTTGACCTCAATACTGTACTGAGAAAAGCGTCACGACAGAAAACAGCCTCAGAATTCTGCTGAAGTGCCGGTCCAGTCCGATGGGTCTATGTTCGCCAACACATCCCACCGCCAGCGTCCTAAATGGCTTTTACAATAGGCTAAAACACACAGGCAATTAAAGCAACGAGCTTTTAATGCCCGTTTCAAGTAAAACACAAGAACATTTTTACGATCCACACCCGGGTCCAGACTCATCTCAGCAGGCGTCTGCCCGAGCATCTGCACACTTGGACTGCTTGTTAATTTGCCGGTTCTTCGAGTCTCGGCCTAGAACTAGACAATGGCCCTAGTGTGGCCAGAATCAGCGTTCGGGCTCTTTTCTCGCTGCCCACCCAGTCTGAAGGTGGTCGTGTGCACACATGAGTGCGGGTCTGTCTGTGTGCACACACCAAATAAATGAGTTGTGTGTACGTATTGTTCAAGTACACAAGCTCAGTGTATATATTAGCAAAGTGACTTGACCCCGGCAGACTCCAGCCAGTGTATTGGCCCATCGCTGGGTCGTGGGAAAAAGGGGAGCGCACTTTTCACAGCTGCTCTGGCCGTCGCATTGAACCAATGGATGCACGGTCCCCACCCCCCCCACCCCCCACGTCCCATTCACTGCGCTGCCTTTCATACCCCCCCGCCTCATCTTCATAAATACACTTCACTATTGAGGCCGTGTCACTGAAGCCTTACTCAGCTTGACTAGCTGTTCTACTCTTGAGTGAATGTAGAATGCCGGGGCCTAGTTTGCCAGCACACGCTCGGCTTAAACAATCCCCGGAGAGAAAACATCACTGTGCTTCAGCTTTCAATGGAGAGAAACATCAATCGGTTTTCAAGGGAGAAATGCTTTAATTTGTTGGAATATTCTTGCACTTCTAAGACCCCTTTCCCAAAGTATTTTCATCCAAAGATGGTAATTTCCCTTTTAAGCCCGTACAATAAAGGCATCATTTTAATAAGATATATATATATTTTTTTTAGATTTATTGAAGCTTTTAAAGAAATGAAACTAATGGATCCCACAAAACAGCGAGCGAGAATGAACGACAACGGCGTCACTGCAGTGAAAGTGTTAGATGAGTTCACCACACAAAAGCAATCAAAGTTTATAATGCAAGGCTCTGTGAATCAACACATACTTATAATGCTAATTCACCAATCATAACTGGCAACCACACTAAACAGTCCAAAGCGCTTTTAAATTTAAATAAGCTCGAGAAAACATTTTCATTATATCTCGAGAAGCTTTCATAGAAAACAATTTCCGCACAATATTTTCCTTCGGAGTGGTTTCTCTGCTGGTGTTCTAAATGTGAACTGAATATATAATAATAATATTAATAATAATTTCAAAATATGGATGTGATAAAAATAATTTAAAATAAAAATACAATTAATAATTCAATAAAAAGATAAATAAACAGCAAACATAATATATAAGATATAAACAACACATAACTAGACACACACATACACACACACAACGTCATTACCTTGCCTAGTCACTCCTCAACCCTCTCAGACCCTCGCTAAACACAGTAACAATAATTACGGAATATAAACGTCAATAGAAGAAATAGCTATAAAATGTGTACAAACTGATAAAATGCGTTTGAATGAATTTATAAATGCATCAGTTTCAAAATAAATGTATAGACATTTTACATTTTAGGTATTTTTTTTTTTACAAAGTTTGGAAAATCTTTTTGGAAAAAAATATTGAATAAGAATCAAAATTATTTAAAATAAATTAAGAGATCAAAATAAATATTCTGCATTATCGCTCTAAAACAAAAAGGAATTTAAAACAACTCCAATCAATTAATGCTTCTCATATTTATTCATAGGTGTGTAAATATAAAAGAGTATATATACTGTATATATTTATATATATATATATATATTAAATTGTTTTCAAATATACGTACATACACACAACATTTCCAAACCGAATTACACACAGACAATCGTCCTTCTCCACACTCCCACAGCAGTCCACAATTGTCTTGATAATCATTGACCACATGTTCATGCACAAGTCGCAGGCCATTTCTTACCGTACTTCCCTAAATCTGCCAATCAACTGTCAACTGTGCGCGTGCACTACAGTCTTCATAAGGCTGAAACTCTGAAGTTCTTGGCTGAAATTGAGTTTCTGGCTGCAAACCAACCGGAAAGTGCCAGAACACCCAGATACTAGAGGTGAGAAGTGATGATAGCAACTCTCCACTCATCCTCAGTTCTTCCTCTGAATCATCTACAACAGGAGAGTCAAACTCAACTGCACTGAGGACCAAAACTCAAATCATCAGCCGAGCAGCATAAACACTAACACGCTAAAACATTTTGGTGACTATTGTGACAAACAGGAAGATCGTTCCAGATCAAACAAACCTAAACAGAAAAATATTAACAGTACTGTCAAAAAGATACAATTTCGAAACACGAACGTGAAAAGAATTAACAAAAGAAGTGTTCAAGTAAAATTGTACAAATGATCAATCGTTTTTCATGCTAGGCAAGGAAGCTGCAGCAGGGCATTCTGCCATCTGTAGTAACTTTGAGTTTAAATAGAGGGATCATGAATAACAGGCCCCCGGGCCGCAAGTTTGACACGTGTGGACTAGAACTAATGAAGGACTCCACCTTGCGAGAACATATCCTGCTTTTTGAAAGAATATGTAGTTTTGTTTCACATTTGAGACACAAGTATGCTTCTCTTTGGACCTACTTTTCCATTTCGACAGAGTCCTCTCTTGCATGACTTTCGATAGAGAATGACCTTCTTCTGGTCATGTCGTCTATTCCGAGATGCAACAAGGAATAAAACTAGAATTGGATGTACATTCAGTCAATATTTCCACACCATAACAGGAATCAGAACGCTCAAAGTGTTCCGACATTGGCCAGTAGCCTTCAGACGCTCTGACATGAAGTGAGGCCAGTTTCTCGTGTGGCGTGTTGAGGCTGTGAATGCACTGCGTGGGAGAGAGTTTCAGAATTTTGTGTTAAGGCGAGAAGAGAGAGAGAGAGAGAGAGAGAGGGGAGGAAAAAGTCCTCATTTCTTTTTCAATCTGTGTTTCACAATGCATGTGTGCCTGGAGAATTGCCGCTAAAGTTCACATGGGGGAGGGACGGAACCTGCCCCCATCTCGCAAAACCCACTAGAGTTGGGGGAGGAGGGAAAAGGACAGAAAGGGAAAAAGTGCCATTGAACTCTGACTTGAAATTGTGAAGGGAGAGAATGAGAGAGGGAGCGAGTCTGAAGAGGGTGAGAGACAGAGAGAGAGAGAGAGAAAGAGGGAAGAAGGAAGGGAATTAGGAAGGTGAAGGACTGAGCCACCCTCACAGCCTTTCCACATGAGCACACCTTACACACACACACACACACACACACACCAGGAGCCCTGCGCCATGTTAAAGGGATGAGGGTCTGAACAAAAGAATTCAAATATAGATCACACTCAACGGACGACTCATCTACTTGTCCAGAAACAAATTGGATCAGAGCATCATGGGAGAATGCGTGAGCGAGCCGCAGCATTGCGCAGATCATAAAGATGCTGATGTGAATGTCTAATTCCGAACTAACGTGACAAAGCTTGAATAAATCATTCCCAGATCCCACTGAATCAAGCTGCGACCCGGAGCAACTGGAACCCAGAGACTCGTCTTCATCAACTGAGACACTTTCCTTGAGTTGATTTATGAAATTGTGACAATTTGAAATCAATTGTTAAAAATATAATTGGATATATATATATACACACACGTGTTCCCATTCATAAAAAAAATTAGCCATTATTAAAATGTACGTATTATGTTCCCTCTCTCGTCGTGATTGTTTTAGTGAGAAACTTTTATTACATCGGAACATGCAAACCAATGGCTGGCAAACTATGGTTCTGACTGGAGTCATGTGACTTAAGTCTGCTTTACTCCTAGCCACCAATAAGGAAGGGCAAACGCTGTTGCCATAGTAATCCACTCTCTGTTTGCTATCCAGCATTTTGGAAGGGATAAAGAAACTCATTTTGACGTCACGTGAAATACAGTTTCACAAGCATCTGAGCAGAAATGTCGCATTGATAAACACAACGAGCGAGTGTTAAAAATAATCATCCAACCTTCTTTTCCACGTTTGTAATTTGACGGTTCATTTAATAACTGTATGTGCGTATGTACATTATACACGATAAGGAATAAAGGTTGCTGAATGCAGCTAATACATGTGTGCTGAGCTGTTAAACATCTCTGCGTCAAGGTCAATATGAGACACACACGACAAGGCAGCTCGACTTACCTGACAGGTGAATATCTGCATGTTTCACACGGATCCGCACTGTTCTGCCTTTTCTGCAAAACACACAGAAAAACAACAATGTTGGCTTTCATTATAAACTATACAACTATAAACTGGTAGTTGTTAACTATAAACAAACAAAAAAAAAATCGTTTTTTTTTCCATTTGTTGTTAATACTTGAAACATGCCACTGGTTGTTGTATTATCAAATCTAGTTTTGGTGAAATAGATGAAATGTGAGGTTCCTGTGCTTTTGTTGATTTATTTACGTTTGTTATATTATAAACTTGAACAGATCACAGTTAAGATGATGCAAAAGAAAATGGTCAAATATTGCATGGTTATAAAAATAGAAAAAGCTTATTATGCAACAGAACCCCAATAAATCTTCTTACATAACCAATAAAGGCACAGCTGGTCGCGCACGTGCCTGGTGCTGCGCTGGTTTAGCATTTTTGCGCAAGGGATTTTTATTACAGCTTCAGGGGGTAGATGCGCTAATAATACTAAAACAAAATAAAAAGTGAGTAATCTGGCGTTTATTCTGAGGTTCGGAATGTAAAGTCTATATATAACAGGGTCTCGTGAGAACTCGATTCCCTCCAAAATCGCGCACAGAAAAAAACCCTCACGCGCCTGTTTAAAGTCTTTTGAACAAGTGCATTTGCGTAAAAACAGACATCAACCTGTACGAAGGCGTGGCGAGTAAATCGAGAAAAACGTTTGCAAATTGTCTAAAGAGGTGACAAATGTGAATACAATTGAAGGCAAAGATTTCCAATTATGTTCATACAAATGAAATCGTTTTGATTGAGATGCAGAAGGAAATGTTTTTTACTAATTACCGTAAAAACGTGTACGATTAAAAGGAATTTTATGTAAGTCAATCACGTTTTATTTGTTAAACACATGTTCTTATGCCTGGCTAGGAGTAACAGTTAAAAAAAGTAGTATACAATGATTATTTATCAGTTAGCTTGATAAAAACGTTTCATTATTATATATTTGTTACAGCCCCAATCCACATTTCGACTACGTAGGTTTAGTTCAATTTGATTTGTGCATTATTGTTTTTTCTTCAGCACGTGAAAGCCTTTTCAAAACAATTATTTAACAAATCTTTTAAAAGACTTTAAAATAAGGGACATGAACAGTTGCTCCCTGGTTAAGAAAAACTGAAAATCTGTTTAATGTTCGGATTATGTAAAACATTTACATACAGTATACGGGCGCTTTTAAACCCATAAAACGAATTCAAAAAAGAATTTTTTTCGTTCCCATTTATTTTCGTGGATCAGGCCCGTTGCTAAGATACCAGACTCAGAATTCATAAGTTCTTAGAAAGAATGATTGACATTTGCTGTTTGAGATAAAATTGAAAACTGAATAATAACAGATATAAGATTTTAATTTGTTACAATACTGTTTGAAATTCGTTACAATTGACTAGAAACAAACAGAAAAAAATAATCAAAGTGTTTAAAACAAGAAAC
Organism: Paedocypris micromegethes; assembly: GCA_028031935.1. Lineage (NCBI taxonomy): Eukaryota > Metazoa > Chordata > Actinopteri > Cypriniformes > Paedocypris > Paedocypris micromegethes. The sequence goes on from CM051497.1 coordinate 2,336,427, forward strand.
ACCTTAAAATGTCCATAAGCCATTATAGCTTAACATCTTCTAAAGCAAAATAAAGATTGTAATCTGTGGATGATCTTTACTTCATTAGCTCTATTGTATTTAGAAATCCTTGTATGAAAACACTGACATCTTAAAAGAGATTATAAGACAAAGCTGAGGAGAAATATCACTTCAGTGAATCCATTAACAGTACTTACTATTTATACCTCTGTATAAATACAGTTTGGGAAGCTGACAATGTGGTATCTTTCCGATACCTCTGATAAAATACCAGAACATTAGTCACTTAATTTGTAACATGTAAATGCTGTGTTTCTTTAAAAGTAAACGTAAATCCTTAAATCTTATAATATACAGCAGATTTAGAAGACACAGCAAATCATGGTCTCTTTTTATTGCATACTAGTGAAACTGAGATGCAGTGTTGGCTACATTTAATTCAAATTAGTATTAGAGGTAGACAATAGCAGTCCTGCATATGCCAGGTGCTGAGACAAGACTCCATCTGCTGGGGCCCCAAACTCAGGACCAGACACATATTAATGTGGGAAAATGTCTGGGCGCCTCACAGACAGACAAGCAGGCCCACACCCCCACCCACATCCACACCCACCCCAGCTCCACATGAACTTCACCTAAATGATCTTGTATGAAAATGACATTGAATATTTTAAAAGTGAATATCAAACTTTCACTCAATTAAATAAAGTGAATGGACCCCTATAATTTTATGATTTAGCACTGTTGCAATTACACACACACACACACACACACACACACACACACACACACACACACACACACACACACTTTTAATAAGGCTTGTAAGCTTGTTTAATCTCTGGAATTTTGTTTAGATGGTTGAGAAGACCATCTTGATTTCATGACTGGTAGAAGAGGTTTAGATTTCAGTAAACATGATTTCACTAAGCAGAGATTATAATATTTTGCTACAGACCCATTTGTGCAAGAAATAAAAAAATAAAATATAAAAAGGAACAGTACGCTGCCACAGGAACATACGTAACGCCACCAAATGTTTCCTTTTTTTTACTGAAGGCAGCACCGAACACAAAGAGTGCCGAAACGCGCGCGCGCGCACCTACACCTCCAAGGTCTGACTTTCCCATGTTATATTGGGACCACGTGACCCACTGGATCCGACCAATCGCTTGAAACACCTCAATGTGCCGAATCCTGTCGTTTCGAATTCGAACATCAACATCACCGCCGTCACCATCATCATCATCATCATCACCACCACCACATCTATGATGGAATGTTGCCTGACACAATCACAGTGGCGTCTCAGTCGGTCTGAGGACCAGCCTCGCGCTGTCAGCGGCGCACCAACTAACGCATCCCGCTCTTGCCCGGTGCGAATGACACGTACAATCCACTTCCTTCACAAAGCTCCGGGTATCGCAGTCCTTTCACACCATTGAGCAGCATCCCCGCAACATCAGCAGCAACGTGCCTACCGGATTTGATGCTCTTTGTAGCGGACATCGCCGTATCCCCACAGCCCGACCTCCTCCTCCTCCTCCTCGTCCTCCGGCTCTCTGCACGCGCTACCCGCTCAAAGCCCCGCGAAGTCTTGGGAATTAGTTTATACATTCGGTTCTCTAGCTTTATGATATCACATAAACTCATACAGCTAGATAACCAAAGAGAAAAACTAACCCATGTGTCTTAAAGGGACCGCCGTGCTCGCCAGATGCAGCCCGTGTTGTGGTCACATGGAGCTATTGCATTCGCTGCTGTGATAGAGCGGTGGTCGCGCTCAGCTCAGCCCTTCACGCGCGCACGCAGGCAGCGCACGTGGGCTTTTCTCATCGCTAGAATTGTGCACCTGATAGTGCGAGTTATTTCTCGACTCGTCGGGATGAATGAAACGGAAAAGGTTGTGATGAGAAGCACGGGCTTCCTGTGTGTATACGTAGCTTGCTCGCTCGGCCACGTCGCTTTGCATTGATGTTGAGGGTGTTTTTATTTCAAGATTCATATCCAAACAGCAAACGTTATATTGGCATGCTGGAGCTGGTCTGAACAATAAAGCCGAACCTCGCCTATATGTGCGCAAGTTCTCTTATTTTGACAAATCCAAATGTGCAACGTGGGCACCTATTTTACTTTGACAGTCGTTTTACCAAAGAATTACTCAAAAAGGAACAAGTTGCATATAACCACTTCTTTGCTGTTACAGAACCCGTGTACATTACTCTAATCACGTGGACACAAAAGCGTGTGCTGCCAGTTTGTTCGTTAACAGGCCGACATGGATGAACTGACCCATTTTAAAATAATGAAGGATGAAATGGCTTGCACTGATTTTTGCATTCAGAAATCATGATCTCTAACACACCGTTCAATGTTCATTAAAAGTCGTATAAAGCAGAAATAAACCGCAGACACTGATATAAAAAAATTAAACTGCATCACGAAAACAAGAATCACAGTATCAAACATTCAGCGACGAAGCGACATTATTATGCTAAACCTGAACGTTCTATGAAATTAAATAAATTATTTTTGTATGAACGCAGACTTTTGAAAAGTTTGTTTATCGTATCAAAAATGGTTGGTTCATAGAATTCGGGATCTACGCGAGACCTTTCGTTTACACACTCATAAACTCCCAGAGAATGCACAAAACAATTGGAATGATATAGGCTAAAGCCCATGACTTAATATTATAGGTATCGTCAAACGAAACGTGATTCGTATACGAAAACCAATAGCTAAAAAAAGTTACAACTGAACAAAGACCGAAATAACAACCGAAACGATGAAAATGCATCAGAAAAGATGTACGTACTCACAATTCCACATCCAGTTGTCTCTTTTGCGCGTAGAACATCCATTTCACACAAACACCAGCGTCTAAAAACGTGCGGACATTCATCTCGAGATGCACAGAGTTTACAGAAATATCTTCGAAGCTTTCGCCATTCGTTCACAGATAAAAGCAAGACCTCAGTATCTGTTGACACCGTGCAGCTGAAACGCAAAGCAGGCTACGAGAAAAGCTCCGGCAGCATCACTGAACGGGAGAAGATTGAACTGAGGGGCTTCTCTGGGCAGGGCCACGGGGGTCACACCGACAACACTACTGTGATGTCACCAGCATTAACCATTAATGCTTATTGATACACATGGCTGGGCAGAACATAGACACCCGGGGACGCGCCCGTGACCAAGCGATGCTCTCAGCAACATGGAGACTGATGATTCAACTGAAGATGACCTCGGCTTTTCAAACTGTTGGAACGGTCATACACACACACACACACACACACACA
>CM051497.1:2341222-2418377 GCA_028031935.1 Paedocypris micromegethes
CAGTAATCACTATTATATTTCTTACATACATAAATACATACACGAAACATACATAAACACAGTGTGTGTGTGTGTGTGTGTGTGTGTGTGTGTGTTTAATCTTTTGGTTAAAAAAAGAGATAATAAGTACTTTTCAATTACTTACAATAGCAAACAGCAAAATATAACAAATATAACAAAAATATATTCAATTTACTGTATACATATACATATAAAATTATTGAAACCAGAAAGAAAAAGTTTGGGGCCTCTGTGAGCTTACAGAGATCCTCTTGGTCTATTGTCACTGCTTCCAATAGCCCGATTAATTAATTTCACACTGTAGCTCTGGAGAAGATTTTCCCACAAACAAATGACCGAAAAAAATTCAGCTCCAAAGAAAGAAGTCAACATCAAGTTCAACAACGAGCGGGCTGCTCATTACCATGACAATAACGTCTGGGAGCACAAAAGTCCCTTTAACAAGAGGGTCTGGCGTCAATACACTCCACCTCCCGCGCCCCAGAACATTTTCCCAGGCTCCTCGAACAATCGGGCAACTGTTTGCTCCGCGGGCCGCCTAATGATCGCTTCATACGCCGCTCAAAAGAGGATGATTTAGTTAAAATACGCCACATTAACTGTGGAGAACAGATTAGAACAAGTTTGCATGCAATTGATCAATCAATGTTATTTTTATAAACACCGTTGGTACATGCATTATACAGTATGTATGTGTGTATATATAAACATATATGTATATATATATTAACACATACACACATATGTATCACTTTCTGGAGTTGTATAAAATGTCAAATGTTTAAAACCGTTACTTAAGCAAATACGGACCAAAGGCCTTACGAGTTCGTTAATCAAAATTGAAAACAACAGCGGGATTTTAAAACATTTAAGACACATTTAAGACAGCGAGAGCGCAAAAAAAATCATTACAGACCTTTACCCTCCTTCTCATTTCAAAATTCATGCCAATTCAAAAGAGTGCAAGAACTTACCTAAATTGTAATCGCTCATGCAGTGGCTTGACTCATTCTAATCCACATTACTAAAGATCACACACGTTAAACCAGTCTTGATAGCACTGCACGCGCGTGAACACAAGACAACCAGCGACCATTTAAAACGAGAGCGGCTTCTCTGAACCGGTTTAAACGCGCGTCCACGTCATCAGCGCGCGCAACCGAAAGAAGCAGCTGGGATTCCGAAGGAATTCATTACATACAGCTGCGTTGATTGGCACCGTCTCGGCGTCTGGACGTGTGCTGCTGACCGCAAGCAGCTCGTGTTTAAACAGATCGGGGTCCAAAGATTCTCGTTTAAAACCTCCTCATCTCCCCAGGAGTGCTGTTACAAAGGTCTAAAGGCACATGCAGACATACTGTATATAAAACGAAGCATGCAGATTTTAATAACATTAACGAGCTGTACTTATAACACAATTGGGTTTATCAACTCCAGAATTTCAAAGCCACAATTAAGCGCCTTCAGATTCAGACAAATCACAATAACTACATGCAATTGGTCCGTTTTTTTTCTATCGTCGATTCAACACCATCAATTACAGTGTTTGATAAGTAGTTGTGTTCATTTTAACCATAAAACTGAAGCACTATTCACTGTAATGCACGGTAATACACTGTAACGCAAGGCAAAATTCTGTGTGCATTCTTCTGCACATTTTTGCACTTTAAAAAGTAAAACAAAAACCGTCCAATTGTCTCTGATATATAGTAAACATAAAGCATGTCCGTAATTTGTCATTAAGTAGAACTTTTAAGTGATCATCATAATAACAATATTGTATTGTAGTGTTTGCTTTTTACTATTCACCCATTGTCATTAGAACTTGGAGAAAACAGCGACACCTATCGGCAATAAGACTGTCTGCAATTTCAGTTTGTGGGTACCGTAATAGTAAAAGAACCGTTCACTCTCTCTTTATGTTGAACCAGCACGCATTCACCGAAGGGGACATTTAATTGGATTTCAATTTAAAAATTAAAGCGGCAGATTTGATTTGAATTTTTGATTCAGCGTAAAGCATATAAAGTCATTATTTCAACAATTTTGACTAGTACAGCCAAGCAAGATGAAAAATATCTGTCCTAAAAATTCGTCTTAGAAATGTGAAAGCTTTATAATATATTATAAATAAATTATAATATAATTTATGTTAGCTAAATATATCAGTCTTAAAAGTCTTTTGAGAGACGTGCTTTTTACGCTTAATGTTTTTTTTTTTTTTTTGCTTGTCTTTTTAAATTGGGAAATGCAAAAATAAAAACGGTAATGGCAAACAGAATGCAATTTATTTACAATTTAATTATTTATAACAAATATACATCAAAATAACGAAGTTGGTTGCAGACCCTCATCAAAAACACGGATCGCCGATTGTACTGTAACAAGCATTAATATAACGAAGAAAAGATTGTGAAAATATCCGTGATCTAAAGCTAAATATACTACAAAGGGATTAAAATATACGTTATTTATAATACGCTTTATCACAATGAAAAAAATAAAACAACGATAGTTAGCAATTTCACTTTTTATAGATTAACTACAATACCTTCATACTTAGAGAAGGGTAGAGAAAGTGAGAGAAAGAGAGAGAGAGAGAGAGAGAGAGAGAGAGAGAGAGAGAGAGAGAGAAAGAAATAGTGCGATACAGAGGGAAACAAAAATCACGTGTATCGAATGGATAATGTCGACTGTTTCTACTCTTTTATCTAATTATATCCATATTACCTTAATCTATAAACGCTTTGTTGCAACGAAAAAAGGTCCATCACTTAAATCAGATCAGTACAGAGTTTGTGTTCCTCAATATTCGTATATTAATTGTATTGACTTTAAAATATAATATAATTTAATTTGATTTGTTAAGTCTAACAAAGCAGGCCTCCGAGAAGGCATTTGATTTGACACATGTTGCACTTGATCATACATTTACTAACAATGTTTTAATTTGCTTAGGTTATTAAAACAAGTAATGAATTTAAATGATAACACATTTGAAGCGTGTTGTTCTGAACGATTAATTCGATTGGATAAACTATTTATGAAGTTTCCCAGTTGTAATCTATATTTTACGATAAACAACACATTATAGATAGCTGTCCTAAAATATTTTATAACATTCACCTGGTCAATATAATCGTGAAGAGCTAAAGCAATCAGGTGATGTAATGTTGCACGCTTTACATGCAGAAAAACACAAGCAAATTTGATTCCAAGAAATTATTTATAATTGTTTTGCGCAGTATCACCGCCGAAATTTTCACCGCCAAATACAAAACAGCATTTAATAAATGACACATACGAACCTAAAGTTGCTGCACACTTGCAGAGATGTTTTCACACTGGCTGGTTCATGGGAAAAGACTGGCGCTGGAATGCCACAGTCTTTTAATTGGAGACGGACTGGATTTTATGGAAATGAGCATTGAACATCAGTCGACTGATTGCCACATATAAGAAGAGCGCAGGGGGCGTCCGTGTCTTACGGGAACGCGATTCAGAAGGTCAAGTTCAAGCGCATATCTCAGCTCCCTCAATGTCCGTGACCAATTATTATTCAAGTCGTGTGACGACCGTGTGCGGCCTAAAGTTTAGTTGTTTTCTTTGTACATTTTTCTCGACCTGTACGTGAAAATTTCAGTTTGGAATTTTTTTTATGTATTCATCCAATTATTTGTGGAAGACAATATGACCATTAAACGCGTTATGTGTTTGTGGTGAGAAATATTTTGAACGAAGTTTTGAAGACAATGAAGAGATAAACCCACAATAAACAAAGATTATTTGAGCAATAATCATTGCTGAACGTATGAGAACACACACGTATTAGAAGTGTGTGTGTGTGTGTGTGTGTGTGTGTGAGTGAGAGAGAGAGAGAGAGAGAGAGAGAGAGAGAGAGAGAGAAAGAGAGAGATAGATAGTGATTGAACGTGTGGTTTGAGTTTTTTTGTTAATATTAGTAATTTTATGATTATTTCATTCTAAGTAAATAAACAAACAAACAAACCAACAAACAAACAAACAAACCAACCAACCAACCAACAGTATGCCACACAGAAATGCAAAAGAAAAAAGTACATTTTATAGTGGAACACAAATGGTTAATTTAAATGGCTCATTTGTACTCACACTGTGGGGGAGGTTCCTGGAAGATGTCGTCACAACACGTAACGTTTGTCGTTTCTCGTTCTGGCCGAATTACATTTCTGTCCTTGAAGAAACGCCAAAGACTTTTACCGACAGACCCGGCGAACCAATGATGTTGCCTGCGTACCCTTTTATAACCAATCAACGTTCAGCTCTTTCACGGAGCAGCGGTTACCCAATCAGAAGAAGCGCTAACGCCTACGTCATCAAAACACTTCTTCAGCTGTTCGAGCGCTCAGCTGTCAGCGCGAGCCTCGCCGCCGCCGCACCGGACAAACGTTCGTGCGTTTTCTGAACTCAGCGAAACAAACATGGTGAGTGTTTGTGCTCAATCCGCCGCTAGAATGTTCCACAGACGTAATCTTGCTCAACGAGTGGTTACTTTTCTTCCAGTGAAACGTCCGGCGTCATGTACAGTAGCTGCAGACCGTTAAGTGCAGTGCAGAACTCCCGTTTCTTCTGTATCTACATTTCGATCGTGGTGCTTATGCGTTTGTGATCGTTTCACATGCTTGACGTCAAGCTTCTAGCTGAAGGTTCTTCGCCTAATCGGTCCATGGTTAGTTTTAGCTGTAGCATATTAGCTAGCGACCCCCCCTCAACCCCACCCGCACGTGCTCGACTCCGATCGGCGCACATGGGGGTTCGGCTAGTAAGTGACACTAGTTAGTTAGTTAGTTAGTTAGTTAGTTAGTTAGTTAGTTAGTTAGTTAGTTAGTTAGTTTGGTTTATTTTCACGGGGAAACTGTCAGTTAGTCTCAAGCGCGCGCTCTCTCTCTCTCAACCTCCCCGGAGAGAGAGAGGTTGAGCTCTCTCAACCTAATTCCCACAAGTTTTGATTAAACACCTCAAAGATCCAAAATTCAAAAACCTGACCATTAACTCTGAAAGAAAGTCTTGTAATCACAAATCATCTTATGTTGTGTGAGACTTCAGCAGTCGAAAGATCATAGGCAAACTAGCTCAAAGGTTCAATTTTATCTAAACGTTTTCTATGAAAATATCTCTAAGGTAGCAATCAATTCGTTTTTTTTTGCACCTGCAAGGATGTTCGCTGTATGTTGCGAGGTAAAGACGGTTTCTTTCTCCTCAGGCTTTAATGGGAGTTCAGTTGGTGGTGAGCTTGCTGGCGGTCAGCGTGATGCACAGAATGGCTCCCCATCTTTCCTTTGCACGCTGGCTCTTGTGCAACGGCAGGTGAGTGAGGCTGTGTGTGTGTGTGTGTGTGTGTGTGTGTGTGTGTGTGTGTAACTGCCCAGGCGTTCTGCCTTCTCAGCCTTTTCAGATTCAAACACCCGTCAGAAGACGAGCTCTGTGCTCTCGCGGGCAAGCAGGTTCCTAAGGGCAGCCGGAGAGACAGGTGTGTTGGTCGTGATCTTGTCTAGGAGGCCTTCTGCGCCGCAGGCAATGTGTAAATGCACTAGGTGTCAGAAGCGCTGCACTAGACAGAGAAGATGCCCGTTTCTCCGTCTCTCCTCAGTGATTTCATTCTCTCTTATCAAGGCGACAAAACGGACACGGAGAGTCCAAGCCACTCACCGTGCCCAAAGACATCGATCTTCAGTTGCAGCGCGCTCCTGTAAATGTCTTGGATGCTCTGGGTAGGTCTTCTCATCAGTTGTATTGAGTTGTGCTCCAGATTTCACCTCAAATCAAAGAAACGTAATTTATCCAAGTCAGGCATTTGAAAAACCATCGTAAGTTAAAGAGATTCAACTAATACATTGCTTTGATAAAAGCATCTTCATTTCTAGCTAATGTTTTTTTTCATTTGGTTTTTTGAATTATTGTTAATTATCATTTTTAAAGAGTTGAGTTGTGGTCACTGTGTGCGGTGTTTAGATGGTTTCTGCTCTTTCCAGTTCTGAGGTTTTTTGTGGAATACCAGTGGCTGATTGACTTTGCCATCTACGCCAGCGGCATCTTCCTCTTCACTGAGTGCTACTGCTGCGTGGTGGATGCCAGCAAGGAGGTCAACATTGCTTCCATCTGGTGTGTGCTGTCCATTTTCTTCTGCCTGTATCCTTGAACCAGCCCGAGAAATCCCTGATGACCGTAGCTCTTTCCCTCAACAAGGAGAAGTGCAGGGTTTTGTTTAGTCCTTCACCGATCTTCTCAGGAGAACGCTGTATCTTCTCACCAGTCACTACTTCCGTTCTGAGGAGGGCGGTGAGCGATCCGTGTGCCTGGCGTTTGGGTTCTTATCTCTGCTGGTCGCGATGCTGGTTCTTGTCGTGAGAGAAGACTACCTGGAGTTCGGGCTCGAGCCTGGTAAGCGCTTTCTGACTCTAATTCAAAGCCCGCCGGGCCGTGCCAGACCCCAAGAAACCTTCTTGTTTGTTTTTAATTGCAGGTTTTAATAATCTCTTTGATAATGTTGAAGTCTTTGCCAAACAGCAGGGCTACGAGTGGTCGTAAGTACAGATTGTAGTTTCCATCACTTTGAAATGTCAGCGTTTGGTTTTTCTACAGTGTGTGTGTGTGTGTGTGTGTGTGTGTGTGTTGATCCAGCGTGCCGTTCACCAAGCTGTCAGTGAAGCTGGGTTTGGCTGTGGTCTGTGCCTTTATTGGAGCTCTCCTCGCCTTTCCTGGACTTCGCCTGGCTCAGACACACCTCGACGCCGTGCAGATGAACGCAGACCGGCCGCTTGTTCAGTAGGAGACTGGGCTTTTGTGTCGTTTTACGGAGGTCAAAGCTCGCTTAGCTGCGGTCATGAGCTCTGGTCACAACGATTGAGACGAGCTTCCTCCGAACACAATGCAATTGCTAAAAGCAGTCTATTAACATTAAAACTGTTTGTTGTTGTTGTTTAGGATCCTTCTGCACATGAGTTTCCTGTCTCCGCTGATGATTCTGGTTTTGTGGATCAAGCCGATTGCACGAGACTTCTTGGGCAACGCTCCCCTGGGAAAGACTTCAGTCACCTTGTAACTGCTCCATTTGGTCATATCAGCACATTCACTCATTCATCTACTCATATTGGTCCACTTTGGATTACCTTTGAAACTCTCCCTATTAAGATCTGTTTATAACTTTTCCCTCACCTTTTATTAGCGAATAAAGACACTGGACCTTGTTCGCACTGTTTTTCTTGGTGTACAGGCTCTCGAGTTCAGCTTTCGACTCGGTGCGTCTGTGGACGATCGTGGTTCTGTGTGTGGTGCGGCTGCTGCTCACGCGCTTCCACCTGCAGGCCTACCTTCACCTGTCTCAGAAGTGGGTGGAGCAAATGAAAAAAGAGGCGGGCCGCATTGCTGCCATTGACATCCAGAGAAAGGCGGGTCTAAAATGTTGAGAAGTACTTCACACACACACACACACACAGTAGATCAGCTTTTTAGCAAGAACTATCAGTTCGACAAAGCATCCTGGCTCTTTGTAGAGACCGTAAGGATGATTTTGTCAAGTTTAGGATGTAAATTGAACTGTTTTCATTATGTGTGTGTGAGTACATTCTAAGGCGACTAACACTGATGTTTGCCTGTGAAGCGCAGGTGACCCGTGTGTTCTGCTACCTGACTGTGGTCACGCTGCAGTATCTCATTCCCGTCCTGCTGCTGCTCTTCTCCACGCTGGCGCTGAAATCTTTAGGTGAGTTGTGACCTTTGTACAGATGTGTCACGTTTCACGCACATGCAGTTTCTCAACCTGTAACACAATCTAATCATTTGACTGGTTTTTCTGTGACGGATGTTTCCAGGGGGCTTTTCTTGGGGATTTGGAGGCGAGACCCCCAGCGTGAGCTCCGTCCCTGCGCTTCCACCCACCAGCGCTCCACCCGTGCTCGGCCTGGAAGACGACGAGGACATGGAAGACCTGGAGGAGGACGTGAAGGCCACCGTGGCCCATGTGACCGAGCTGGTGGCGGCTCTGCGGGGGGTTTTCACGCCGCTCTTCTTCAGAGGCGTCTTTGCCTTTCTGACCTGGTGGACCGCAGCGTGTCAGCTCATTAGCAGCATGTTTGGCATCTACTTCCATCAATATCTGATGCACAACTAGAGCCGCACACGGAATCTCCCTTCAAGCCTTAAAGTGCTGCGGCAGAACCACAACTCATCTGACCCGCTAACCAAGACGAAGGCCGGTTCTTCAAACTCCTAATTCGTTTTGTCACCCTTACGAAAGCGCAAATTGTCGGTTCACGACCGTCGCAGCAAAGTGACGTCAAACGTTCAGCATTTTCAGGTGAAAACACAAGTCGACTGGGTTCCTCAGACGTCTCCTGATGCCGACCCGCGGGCTGAGTGTCTCAGGGATCTTCCTCTTCAAACAGCACCACATCATGAAGTGCAAAGGAAAAGTGAACTTGTATTCGAAAAGAATGTGGCTGTGAATTCTCTGTTCCGCCGTTGTCAATGTTATTTATTTTACATTTTAAACATTCGGTTAGTTTTGAACATTAAACTTTCAAATAACATACAGTGATTGTGGTTTCTTGTGGTATAATTTTCAAGTAAAAGTTGCAAAATAAACCATTTTACTTTTGTTTGTATCAACATGTATTTTAACAAAACATTTATTTTAAAATTTTCATTTTACCATATCAAAATGAATATACAGTAAACTTATTTACAGTATTTCTGTATTATAAAAACCATAACTTGTTTTAAATGTATGAACTGTATATATGTACACACACACCGCTATACAGTAAATGTATATACGGTATACCAGAGGTGGGACGAAGTCATTTTTTGACAAGTCACAAGTCTCAGTTCATTGTCCTAAGGTTTGACTTTTGAGTCGTTTTAACAGAAAATTAAAATGTATTTATCATTTATACTTTATGTATGGCTTTAATGAAAGAATATTGCTCAGATGTATGTGGGGCGCTGTGGTCCAGTGTTGGGGAACTTAGGTGTCCTTAGCCTGCCCGTCTCTCCGGGTTTGTGTGTGTTCACTGTGTTAAAGAGCACACATTCATATTGCTTTACTTCCTATTCCATCATCTTGACAACTCATTATTATAACTTAATTAAGTGACAATTGCATTTGCGTAAAAAACCTGTTTGCTGGCTGGTCTAACAGAAATCTTAAAATGTTGTCAGCTCCATTAGGAAGGATCAAACTGTCCAGGTGAAATATAGTTTTTGATCAAAGCACGCTCTTAATTTATTTTTATCTCTAGACACTCAAAACTTTTTAAAAGGCGGGCCACATCTGGCCCCCGGGTCTTGAGTTTGACACGTGCTGTTTATAATCGCAAAAACTAAAGTTAAGGCCCCACTATAGGCTGCCGTGTTACTTTATGTCTTACATGTATAGTTTTATAAATAAATGATATTTCAATATTTTATGCAAAATATATTTTCGTTAAAAGACTTTAAGTGTTTTCAGCCGTACGGCAGAGACGTGCAGGTTTTGTTGGAATTTTGACAGTTATCGGTTTAAGTACATAATAAACAAGACACTCAGGAAACAACAGACATAGCTGGAATCAGACCTGCAAAGCTGTCTGAAAACGACATGATTCATTGGCAACAATAAGACTTTCAGTGTCCAAAAAACCGCCAAGCCATTTAACAGGCAGAACGATCATGTTTGATTAGAAAAGATTTAACTTCTCCAAACACCCAGTGTGTTTGAATCCTTCACTTGAATCTACGTCATCCGCAGGTAGATGCTCCTCAACCGCCGCTGTTCACACGGTCTGGTGCTGAACGCAGACATAGTCGCACCAGCTGAGGATACGTCTGAACTTTGTGTCTGGACAAATAAAGCCGACACATCTATATAATAGCTTTAATTATACGGTTCTGTCAGGAGGCCCGGTCCGACACCCAGTGAGGGCCCGGCTGTTGCTATAGGGACTGGGCCTGAGGGCCATTCAGACTCGACCCATCAGCCCCCCGAGACCTGCCCAGACATGACCTCCGTGCTCCTCTTTGTATCAGAGGAGAAGAAGGGTGTGCTTATGGTCTGAAGTGATGGCTAATTCCAGCCAATTTTCAGTATTTTAATGTCTGAAGCGGCTGGAGATGGTGTTGATGGGCGTTTGACAAATATTGTGTATTTGTGTGGTGCTGAGGACTCCTTAAAGTATATGAGCTGATTTCTGTCAGTGGGGTTATGGACAGAAAAGTAAAATAAAAAAAACTTCGGAAGGAAAAAGTAGCACAGTGTTTTCGTTTTTACTTAAATGTGATAATTCTTTTGAATGTGGACCACATGATCTAAGGTGGATAGGAGCATCGGTTCTGGCCATCTCACACAATTATGGCCATTTACACTGTACAGTATTAACTATTTTATGAGAAGAAAGCTTGAAATCGTATTAAAAAGACACAATGAGAACATAAAAAAGTAAATAAAATGTGAAACAAACACATATTAATAAGAACATTTATTTTAATTAGTACATTTTGTGATTTTTTTGTGTTCAATACATTTTACAACGATCGTCTTTGGAGGGGGGGGTGCTTCCCTCTAGTGGACAAACTTGACTTTTCTTTACAATTTCATCAACTGCTATGAACGTCAGTGACATGTTCACATCCAAACCATTAAAGAATAAATAAAATCTTAATCACGACTAAACCAGTGACATGCACATTGCTATAAAAAAAACTAACAATAGTAAAACGTTCGTAAAAACACATTAAATGTTAAATATACAGTTGGACACTTTGTATTTGTTAGAATATCCTGAGTGAATTAAAAACTACAAAGGACATTTCGTTTTGTAATTATTCACATGTATTGCATAGTCTGTAAATAGTTTAAAAAAAAAAAAAAGTCAACTAGTTTCTGCTTGTAATTTCGGGTTTTCGTTTGTTTGGCTTCAACACGTTTGTATAATTTTTTACTATTGATATTAAATTAACGAAACCCCGAGTGAATATACGTATGTATATTACGTATACCTAATACGCCCCATATAAGCACTAGTTTTTTTTCGTCGTATTAAAATAGCCGTGCTATTTTATAGACAATGCGTAGATTGGTACTTGCACTTCATTTTTAAAAGCCAACAAAACTCGAACCTGGAACGTTCCTTTTGACCTGTGATTTCGAAATCATTTTGATCCTACCCGTTACTGCTCGCTCCCGCCGCCGCCTCTGGGGGGCAGCATTCGCCCACCCTCGAGACGCTCAGGTTCTTCCTTGTGACGGTGGATTATCACTTTCCCCTCTTCTATTGGCGAGTCCAGAGCCACGTGACGACATGGAGGCGTGGTCAGGTTCTCTGGAGAGGATCGCTCTGATTTGATGATCAGGTTGAGGGAGGGGATAGGCGGCGAGGAGGGGGAGTGGCTCTGGAGAGGGTACGATCCGCCTCCTGTTGCCAAACTATGGATTATCGCGACAAATACACTCGTTATAAAGTTGCTTAGATGTTTTTTAACGGCTAATTACTAGTAAAAACATCGTTATTATAAAAACTTTTATATTTACGTATTACGCATATGTGTTTGCGCTTTTGTGAATGTGTGCTATTAATTCGCATTATTAATTTGTCTTTTAAGAAGCAATGACATTAGGCATTGAATTTGACGTTTAAAAAAAATGTAAAAAGCAAAACGTCTCACCCAGGGTTGATCATACACTGCGCATGCGTGTCCTGATAAAGCACCGGTTGCCAAGTGTTCACAGAACTGCGTTGGAAATAGCTCGGGTAACTGTATTCTGAAAATCAGTTTCAACCCAGACAAATCATATTTTTGTTTTTGTATGAGCCCATTTGTTTCTGTTTTCTGCACTAACCCTATGTGACTCACCAGAGGGCCCAAAGTTTCCCGCCAAACC
This sequence comes from Paedocypris micromegethes, assembly GCA_028031935.1. Lineage (NCBI taxonomy): Eukaryota > Metazoa > Chordata > Actinopteri > Cypriniformes > Paedocypris > Paedocypris micromegethes. Next base: position 2,353,140 of record CM051497.1, read on the forward strand.
TGACTTCGTCATCACGTGACCACCAGCGTGCACATTCTGATAAAGTGTCCTCTAGTATGAACAAAAACAGAAAAGAAAACTATCATTGTAAAAATGTTTTGTTGGTAAAACATATCTCTCTCCCTCCATTATTTTTTATCTCTGTCTCTCACTTTCTCTCTCCCCTGTATATTAATTTTTGTTATAGCACATTTATAGCATAGTAGAGTACATTACACATTATAAATAGCAGTAGATACAGTGCACATCTTTGACTTACGTATTAACGAATTTATACACCTATATGAACCTACAAAAGCAGTGTAAACTCAGCAGAATAAATGAATAAATGAGTAACTGTGAACATGTGGAGGAACATGTGTGTGTGTGTGTGTGTGTGTGTGTCTCACAGCAGTGGTCAGACTGTGGCGTGGTCCACACAGTGCGCTGTGCACAGGCTCGCCGGACACACTCTTCATCTCCAGGGCCCGGCTCAGGTTGCCAGGGGAGAACATCGGGTAACTCATACCTGCGGAGTCATATGAGAAGTGAAAAGCAGATGTGGGTAGAGCGAAGATTCTCGGTTTCTCTCTCCCTCGCTCAGCCTGCGAAAGGAGAAGTTTTCCTTGTCAGAAGACCAGTCGCTGACCGAGATCAGCACCTGTGTGGAAACACCTTTCACAGAGAAACCCACACGCACCATTCACAAGCCTCCATAACACCAGCACTCACACGCTTTCAGCCTTCAATCTTTATTGTGTCAATTATGTCACATCACGTGTCGCACTGTTGTGTGACAAATACAGTTTCCTTCTTTCCTTCTTTCCTTCTTTCCTCCTCCTCCTCCTCCTCCTCCTCCTCTCTCTCTCTCCTTAGTACTTGGGGGTCTACCTAGATCACAAACTGGACTGGGAAAAAAAATGTTGATGACGTCTACAAGAAGGGTCAAAGCCGCCTCTATTTCTTAAGGCAGTTGAAGTCCTTCAACATCTGCAGGTTGATGCTGAATATATTCTACGAGTCTGTGGTGGCCAGTGCCATTATGTTTGCTGGGGCGGCAGCCTGAGGGCGAGGGACATCAACAGACTTAACAGAATCATCAGAAAGGCTGGACATGTTGTGGGAGAGGAACTGGACTCTCTAACTGAGGTGACAGAAAGGAGGATGTTGTCCAAAATAGAGACCATTCTGGCTTTCCCTCTCACCCTCTTCACAGCGTGCTGACCAACTGAAGAAGCTCGTTCAATCAGAGATTCAGACTCCCACGCTGCACCACAGAGAGGCACAGGAAATCATTCTAAAAACCCGTTTTATTTACCCATCCAACCATCAACATGAGTGTGACAGTTACCGTGACATTTGTGTACAGACATTATTCTTAGGACTACCTTTGTGCAGAGCATGTACAGTGAATGTATATGTATGTGTATATACTTAAGTTTTCTTTCTTTCTTTTTCTTTTTCTAACTGTTACTTCAAATTAACGTTTGTAAATCAAAGTTAGTTTTAGAGAGCATGAAACAAAAAATAATTTCCCCCATGGGGATGAATAAAGAATTTCTGATTCTGATTCTGATTTTAAATGCAGCAAAATCCTCAAAGGCTTTAACAGGAACATATTCTGCGTGTTCAAAATACAGCATTTATTTTTGGGATACATGTCAACAATCTGTAACTTATGTATATTAAAAGTATAATAAAACGAAACGCACGCACTCACAGACACACGGACGAACGGACACATACATACACACACACACACACACACACACACACACGAGAACATGATTTAGTCTTGAAAGGACAATAGGCCGCGCGGGTGACGCCGCGCGCGAGCAGCGCATCTCTACTAATAAGTCCATGGAGATGAGCACAAGTCCAGCAGGTGTGACAATCTGCTCACAAACCACAAACCTGTCTGTTTAGTGTGGTTTAGTGAGTGTTTCACACACGAGAACATCCTGTGCACAGGCGCTAAAATAATCTGTGTGTGTAGCCGCTGTCGAACGAGGATTATAAGAATAAACACACAAACTGCGCGGAACCGTCAGTCAAGCGCTTTGAACCCGCTCAGGGGGGCCGCTAGCAGTTTCAGGGCCTATAATAACATTTTGTGAAGGGACCTGTACCTGGTCACTGGAGGGCCCCAAAAAGACTGCGGGCCCCCAGAATTCAAAACTTCTCGGGGCCACACAACATCAAACTTGGTTAATGTATTACAAATGAAATGTACAAGTTTCTATATACATTGATCACATTTAGTTATTGCTCTGTGGTCACAATCTATAATTCCTATTGATTTAGTAATGTTTCTTTAAGATTTTTCTTTTGTTTTACTCAAAAATGTATTTTCCACACTGTGTAATAATTTTCTTGTTCTTGCCGTTACTAGTTAATCGCACTTCCCTTACCAAATTAATCGTTATTCATTGCGATTAAATGACTAAAGCTTGTAATATTGGATATTGATGCATATATATTGGATATGGTTTAAATACTGTATAATAATTTAGTATAATTTTTTGTTCAATTTGCAATCTATTGGCTTTGTTTTTTAACCCAATTTTGGTGTTATCCATCAATTGAAAGTTTTAAGTACATTTTCTTTTAAGTTACACTCTTAATAAAAACAGGATGTTGTTTTAAAAAAAAGTAATAATATAACTAGTAATAAAAAATAATAAAACAAAAAAGTGAAGCGTGTTTTGCTTTCTCATGGTCAGCTGATAACTTAATAAATACTTATTGCTAACTTTGACAGCACTAGTATATACATAACATTGGACACTGTGGAACATGGATATAAGCAATATAATCCACATTTAAATATTCCTTTTACTAATGCTATATTTTTTATGGCGCTGACAAACAATGGTAGAGTTTGGTAGAGCTCAACAATGCAATGTATACATGCATATAGTGTAACAGTGTAAAACACACACGCAGGCATATACATGTGTGCATAGTGAAAAAAACTGTACATAAAATATAGTTCCTTGAAATTCCATATAATGGAATTGATTAAATATGTTTGTGTGTGTTAGTCAGTTGAATGGTTTCCTGTGGTGACTCTTTGAGAGACGCAGTGGTCACAGTAAGGGTCTTACCAGCGTGGGGGCCCGTGAGAGCCGGGTGGGAGCCGCAGCCCGCTGACCCAGGCTTCCCGTACGCAGATTTGTAGGTGGGAGCTCGACTGACCGTCAGGTTTGGATTGGAGGAGTTTGTGCAGCCGTTTTCTATACACGAGCCCATCACATCTGCTGTGGGGTGAGAAGCCTCCTGAGGGAAAGATGAAAAGCACACATGCAGACAGTAAGAGAAAGGGGGTGGAGCTAAAAATGCACCAATCAATTCAACTAGGGAGCAAACATAACGTATGTTGCTAAATAATGGATAAGTGAATAAAGTATATCACGAGAGAGCCAATGTAACCCAAACGTAATTAGAATGGAACTGTGTATGTGTGTGTGTGTGTGTGTGCGGTACTGTACTTACGTGGAAGCGCTGGCGAGAGCTGTCGCTGAGATGATACTTCTCCACTCCCATTGACAAGTTGTCATGATCGAGCTCGGAACTTTCCAGGCCTAGTCCTTTTTTTCTCAAAGTCTAGGCACACAAAGAGTAAATGCTCAATACAATTATGCGGAATATGGAGCAGGCTGTAACCCTTTAATTCGTTTTGTATCGCTGGTAAAACACTAGGGTGCTTTCACACCTGCCTTTTTTAGTTCGATTGAATCGCACCAGAGTTGGTTTCCCTGTTTGGTACGGTTCATTTGGGCAGGTGTGAAAGCGGCAATCGAACTCTGATCCGCACAAAAAGCGGACCAAACAAGCGTACAGGGACCAAGTACGTACAAAGCTGGTCTCGGTACGCTTCCAAACAAACTCTGGTACGTTTCGATTGTGGTGTGAAAGCGGTCCGAACTTGAACCGGTTCTGAAAATTCTTCCTACAGCTCAGAATTTCCAACACTGATGTCACTGCTCAACTGTTACTAGTTTAAACGCGTTAAAACACGTCAAAACAGAATACTAATATAAATAACTACAAAACATAGTAACATGTTACGATTATCTTGCGTTGTGTTATAAGTGTCCGTGTTCATTTAGTGCATTTATGTTTATTCATTGATCCAACGCTACACTATCAAAAGTACATACAAAAGTACAGGTAGGAATGTTTGTACAATCAAGTAGGAGAAGAAATGATAGACAGAATGAATTTTATAACGCAATGTAGCGCGGAAAGTAGAAAAAGCTGAGCGGAAAACAGCTGAGCAGTGACGTACTTTTAACGCGCAGCGCGATGGTTAGGAACAGCTGAGCAGTGACTATGTTCTATGTTCAGCGCGCAGTGTAGGAAATTCTGAGATGTAGGAAGAATTTTCAGAACACCGTACCAAATGCAAAAACGACTGCGCATTTTGACTAAATTCCGCTGCTGTAGTGACGCTGCGCTGAGTAATAACCCCGGTACATGTCCGTGTCACGCTTGCTCCTGAAGTGAAGTGTGAAGCATCTTCGCCGCGTGCAGCATTCAAATATTATTTTGCAGTCGCATCCGTGCTACACTCTCGGAATATAAATGTGTGTATATAATAAATGTTTGTCTCAAGCGAGCAATACAAACTAAATACGATATACTATAGGTGTGAAAGCACCCTTGAGGTTTACAATTGTCAGTTGACAGGGACATTATTTTTTTTAGACTTGATGAATTCAAGAATACACTTGTAAAACATATTTTGATCACCAGGTGGCAGCAATTAACTGCTACATTGCTTTTCCACTGTGGTAACCACTTTTCACATTTTCATTAAAAAAAAAACTAGTTCTGGGGGTCTAGGGGGGAGAACAGTACAATTAATACTCAAGTTTCTATGAGAAGGGTTGTCTGTTGGCTTGCTTGAATGTGGCGTGGTAAATGTTTGTGATTTAAATTTTAACCCTTTCCTTTAAAGTACATTGTATCTCTGGAGATATAAAATAATATAATTTTTTTATATAAGCCCTTTCCTTCAGGGAGTCTGCACAAAGGGTTAAACATCGTTATACTGGTGACAGTGGGATCCTCTACGAGTCTAGATTGAGCTGATGCGAGTGTCAGCGAGCACCTCCAGTATGTCAGTGTTGGTCCGGCTCTCGTGAGGCTCGCTGTATTCCGTGTACTTCAGCAGAACTTTGTCCATATCGGTGCTGGCGTACTGGAAGAGACGGTTGGTGCTGTTGAAGATGATGAGAGCGATCTCGCAGTCGCACAGAACGCTCAGCTCGTAGGCCTTCTTCATCAGACCAAACTTTCGCTTTGTGAACGTCACCTTGAATAAGAAAACAGAACCACAGAACTATAGTTATCGAAGTTCAGCTCAGCCCATGGTTTGACTTCTCACGCATTCTTTTTTGGTGTCTTTATTTGGATCCATGTTCATCTCGAGCCTGTGTTTCACACCTTCAGATCGTTCGCCATAGATTAAAATAACACAGCGAGTGTGTGAGCACGAGCTGACAACTTTGATGCTCGTACTTGAAGGAAAAAAAGAATTCATCTACCTTTCGGGCCACTTCAGGTTCCGTTTGGCTTTATTTAAATTAATATTTACAATTTATTCCTGAAATTTCTTTTGATAAATCAGATGTATAAATTGAAAAGTATAAATTGTGAAACATTATTAAGCCCATAAAACGTATAAAAAAATCTTGTAAAAAAAATTGCTTGATGTAATAAAAATCAACAAAGAAAATTGATAAGCAACGATATTAATACAAAAGCAATGTGTTGCAGAATAATTGGGTCATTTGATTATATTTTGTCAAGTTCATTTTTATTTCTATCAGAACATTTTAGCAAGTATAGACGTAATACTTAAAATCATTTTAAATGCATAACTGAAAGAAAAACCAAGATGACAGACCTGTCGATTTCTTTGATCAAGAATCCTAGATATTTGTATTTTCTTTCGACCCATAATCCCTCTCTGCAAAGAGAAAACAATAACAGACATTTATCAAAACTGTGGATTGAAAATAATCAACAAGTAAATTACTGTGCGCATACACTTATTTAAACGAAATACACCAGTATATTAATTTATAATTGCTATATTTAATAACAACATAATGACTATTAGAAGAACCCGTTCATGACGGGATCAAGTTTGCGTGTTCTCCCGTGGTCTCCGCGCATTTTTTACACTGATAAGTATTTAAATAATATTACACTGATAAGTATTTGTAAGTGTGTGTGAGAATTTCAAAATTTCACATTCACAGTCAAAATATCGTACTCTCAATTACCGAATGTTTCTTCACATGATTTTAATAGGAATAAATGATCATGATCACTATCATATAATTATCATAAAATTAGCATACATTAATAAATAGTGGTTATCAATTGTTATACAATATTTTTTACTTCTATTTTTTCTATTTATCTGACTTTTGCAATACAGTCTTCCGACCACACACACACACACACACACACACACACACACACACTTGCATTTATATCATAGTGAAGTTCAATCATCGACAAAACAATACGCTCCCTCTCTCCTCACTGTAACCCGAACTATCAAAATGTTCCCCTTCCCCCCGCTTTACTCCTACTTTAACACACAGTTCGTTATAACCACTGCCTTAAAATCTCTTCTTCACTCTCAAACAGATCTTCAAAGCTGTGGGGCCCCACAAGTGCCTATAGGATCCCACTTTGCGCTAAAAACTAACATTCGAGGCCCAACTTTGTGCAGGAACACACACACACACCACATAATGTTTCAGTTCAGAAAATATCTGTGGATTCATTTTCTAAGCCACTTGTTCCATTTCTGAAGCGCTTGCTGGGAGTCAAAACCAGTGTGGGACTGTGTCTCTATTAGAGGTAGTCGGCTCTTTAACCCAAAGTAAAGTCAAATCCTCCTTTTCAGAGTGAACACCCTCTTGAATTTAGCGTTGCTGATTAGTCTGAAGGTTTTCGGCCACATGTGCGACCTTTCCTATTTATAAAATTGTGAAGGCTCGGGTTTGGCGGAGAAAGCGACGCTGTTCCCACGATCCACGCTTGCCCAGCACTATTAACCCTTCCTCTGCCTTGCTTTTGGCATCTAATGTCGGTTGTAGGAATCCTTGCTTTGAGCCATTGTACCCATATATAGCAAAATAAAGTATGTCCTGCATAAACATTCACACACACACACACACACACACACACACACACACACACACACAGCCATCACCTCTCTCTCTCTCCTCTCTCCTCTCTCTCTCTCTCTCACACACACACACTTTGAGACAGTTAAACTGTGAAAAGTGCCTTATAAATGCTGAGAACTTGAACACACACACACACACACACACACACACACACACACAAGACGTAAGGCAGGTGGCATCAAGTTTGGCCAGATGGTCATGAGATCTAATTGTGATGTGAGGAAGTGAAAAGATTATTGTTCATAGATGATATAAACAAAATGAATATCAGTTTACGATTAAAAAAAAAAAAAAAAAAGAAAAAAAAAAAAATATATATATATATATATATAATATTTTTTTTTTTTTTTTTTTTTTTTTTAATCGTAAACTATATAGCTTAACATCTTTGTCCAGACTAATTCTGTCCAAACATTAGAACACAGTAAAGTGGCGTGTGGGGGTCTGTCTCTTGGACATACAAGCTGTGAAACCCACTGGACCGGGATTCAAACCTGCAACCACTGGACCGCGACTGTTGGCAAAAAGAGCAACTAAGATTTAGAAAGAGAATATGATCTGCAAGCGTTTGCGTTCCAAAACTGCTTGATGACAGACATGCTAAATACAATAGTATATAATAAATACATGTACAATAAATTAAAACATATTGTGTGTGTGTGTGTGTGTGTGTGTGTGTGTGTGTGTGTGTGTGTGTGTGTGTGTGTCTTGTATTAAAATAAAAGATTGCCTATATATATATCTCATATGTCGAAATGATGGGAAGCCATTACATAGGCCTCAAAACTTTGGAATTATCACAGACGTAATTAAAAAGTTTCTCGTTGTAGATCAGTTTATTTTGTGTTTTAAAAGAATGATATTCATTTACTTTGGTTTCACAGACTAACATTATGATGCTCAAAAGTATCTTTTAAAGTCATAAGCTTAAATACATTAGTAAATATCACACCAAACAAAACGAACCTACCTTCAATTTATGTCGACGCACTTATGTGAGAACGAGTCGCTTCTGTTCAGCTTCACAATAAATCCAGCTGTTAATAATTACATCGCCATGAAGAAACGTTCACGCCCCGTCCGCCGGCCTATTGGTGGAAGAACATGTCAATCAGCTGCGCTTCCGATAGAATTGTGGGTCAATATCCCGCCTTCTTTGCGTTGCCATTGGCTTAAAAAAGGATAATTATCATCTGTCAAAAAAATCGAGGTTTATTTCTTAGTATAGGAAACAAAAAACCCTAAATCTTATGTATGTGGATGAAGGGCTGGATGGGCAGACAGACAAAGTTGCATATTGAACTTGTAAAAAAAAAATCGCATACATTAGATTATCATAATTAATATTGTTTTGTTAAACGTGCAATATTTATAACACTCTGTATTGACATGAATTGATACTGTAAAAAAGGAAGTGCTTTAAATTGAATATTTCAAAATATATAATATTTTCCCTTTATCTGAATCACCTCAGTTGTGAACTTGACAACCAAGAGAAGTGTTATTCTCGGATTCAGAAATAACCTCTGGTGCTGAGGTGATACTTCACAAGATGTATTTTAGTATGAGATCCATCATAAGATTTGATTATTCTGAAGCTGGCGCAGACCATTTACATGAAAACGTTCCCATTAGGGGAAGGTCTGTAAGTAATGTGATTATGAACACTTTGTTTTAAGTAATTTTGTAACGGCCAGGACGGCGTTACAATTTAAGGAACTTTAGAGTTGTCTTCAGGCAAACATGAACTAAAAAATTCTTGTGTTTTTTAAAATTCGTTTTAAGATTATTTTGGACAACGCTTACAAATCTTATTGCCACACTGATACTTAATATCATCATATTCATTATCAGGGAGTATATTGTATTTACTGTTATGTAATGCAACCCCGTGCTAAATGGCGTTATCAACTAATATGAAATATATTTTAGTCATATATATTTTTATTTTGACTTATATTTAATTAACGGACAATTCGCTTACATGACTTTCACGATATCAGCGTTATTCTCGTTTCAACAATCAAACAGGGAGAAACAATACTGTATTATTACATGTCATACAGTGATTTACTGTTAATATTACTATTATTATTATTTGAGAGCAGGACACTCCTGGTGGACACCTGTCGCACGCGCGGAAACACAGAGGCCGCGTCTACAAAAGTATTAGAGACCAAATAAGTACATGACGTATAAGTTGAGGCTTTGTTTGCGCGAATAAACCCAAATAAACAGGCCATTGTTGTAGCAGGTCGTTGCAAGTCCGGATCACATGCGGACGGGGAGCGCGCGCGCATTCCTCAGCAGCCGCGTCAACAAGCGCGCGACTGCAACTCTGCAGGAAAAGTGGGAAACGGGAAACTTTTGCGTTCGGATTTAAGCGAAGTCGGGCGTCGGACATGCCGCATTCGTACAGCGCGCGCTCCCTGACGGTGCTGGCGCTTTTGGGAACTTTGTCAGGTGTGATGTCGGTTCTGTCCGTCCTGCTGATCGCGCAGTTGCAGGCGCAGCAGGCCGCCATGAGGGAGCCGAGTTCGGGTCTGGGTCCGGGCCGGTCCGCGCTGGTGTCGCGCGAGGTGACGGCGGTTCTGCTGCCCGTCTCCGCGGTTCTGTCCGCCTTGTCTCTCGCGCTGAACTTGGGTTCGGCCGCCGTGTGTTTGCTTCACAGCTACTCGGTGGCGGAGCTGCACGGAGGAGACGGGCACGCGCACAGGTAACGGCGCGCGACACCGACACTAAACTAACCTCTCTTGGCTTTGACTTCCGCTCAATGTTCATGAATTTGAACCCAACGGTGCTGGACGCTTTGACTCTGCATCTTTTCAGAGAGTGTGTTAGTGGTGTGGAGTTCATCTGATTCCAGTCTCACGCTTCACAGGGCCGACTGGTTCCTGCTGGGGGTCCGGACGGTGCAACGCATCGCCATCGGCCTGTTCTGCATCGGAGTGTCCGTGTATTTGGCAGGTATTAATGCACGCATCATAAGCAGACAAACTGTATTGAATCCAAGTGTACATATTCACAGATCATAGTAGAAATAAGTGTCGGAGCGGCGGCGCGGGGATTTGGCCTCTTGGATGGTTTTCACGTTGCAGTAAATCCCGTTATTACACGTCACGTGCCGAGCCGAGCTTCTCTGCGTTCTGACCCGAGGCCGCGTCCGGCACTCTCCCCGTGTTCTTCCTGTGGACAAACAACAGAAGCCGTCAAACTCGGACTGACTTGACTCTCTCCTCTTTACAGCCATGTCCATTTACATGCTGCTGGTTTTCGAGGTGGAGACCGGGATCGCCAGCGTGTGCGTGCTGTCGTCGGGGGTTCTGGCTCTGCTGCTCATCGTGATTCACACCTTAATCGGAGCCTCGCGCGCGGCGGGCCGATTCCACAAACCACACGTCCACCACGCCTCGTATCTCATTGACCCCGAGAGAAGCCCTGGAATTCGAATGTCCGACCTCGGCCTGCCAGAGAAGCCAGCGAGGCAGCACAGCTTGGCCAACTTCCCCAGGCTCTTCAGTAACCCAGCAAACATGGACCCGACACCCAGTGAGACTAGAGTTTGCTCCAGTGACAAGGACGGCCACAGCAATCGGACACAACGGACCGTTTCAACGGAATCAGGCTTTTTTCTCGGACAGGCCAAACCCTGGAATGGAGTGAACAACGAGATGAGATCGGTGCTGGCCCGCAAAGCCACGGTGAAGGATTCCACCTTGGTATGAAGCGTTGGCATGTAACCCGTTGGTTTAAACACGAGCCTTTTCTTTGGCTGAGCGGTGGTATTACCATATTTTTCAGAGTAGAAGGTGCCCTTAATGCCTTAAAAAAGAAAAAATTGACTGTTTTTTAAGCCGCAACAAAAGGTGCGCCTGATGTGAAAACAAATAAGAATATATATATGTTATTATAGCCCGAGAAATACTGTAGATCAGTTGTCTGTACATTTTTGTATTAGAAGAGAAAACGTTCAATATTTTGATCATTTTTTTGTTGCTTCTTATTTGAAATGAAGTGCAGGAATCAAAAACTCCTCCAACAGTGTTTTTTATTACAGAGATTTTAGCGTACGAAGCCACCAGCACTCCAGTCTAGTGTCCTGCTGGGTTTACTGGAGATGTAAATAAACGTGCAAACCGAAGCCAGGACAATTCAATTAAAATTTGAAATCAAATGTTTTGAATTGCCGTATTGAACTTTATTATAAAATGTAATTGAACTTCAGAAAGCATGAATTGACATGAATTGATGAATTGAAATGAAATGTGAATGGAAGCAGCAACTAAATGCAGGAATGACACAAATGAAGGAAAACTAACCTGGGAGGAAGACTTTCCACCGTCAAGACGACGTGCCTGGCGTGTGTGAGAGCGTGTCATTCGGTTTCACACTGAAGCATCGCACATGTTCCAAAACACAAAGCAAATTACAAGCGCCAAGCAAACAAAAGAAACATGAATGAGTGAGTCTGATGTTTAAATCAAAAAATCACACATGAGCAGTTTAACAAAAAATATGAGGGATAACTGGTTAAATAGTGTGTGCATATAAAGCACCTAGTGAATGTGATTTATAATAAACCTGATTATTGTATGTTGAATGAACATACTTTGCGGAGTCTGAAAAAACCCCACAGTAAATCTGGTTGAGTCTGACTTTCGCACTGCGTCACCTGCGTCCTTGCGAGCTGCTCAATCGGTCCTTCGTTGAAATGGCGTGTCGGAGCAGGCCGTCGATGCTCTTGAAGTAGACGCTGCTGTTCTTCATGCTCTTCACTGCACTGAGATCAAGCAGAGCGGTAAGAACACAGCACGACAGGACACAAGGAGACGCGTGGAGCTCTCACCTGCAGGCGTACTCCACCGTGTAAATGGCTCCCTGGCTCTGCTCCTCCCAGCTCTGCATGTCCGTCTACAGGGTGACACACAGATCTCACTGTTATTTAATTATTATTAGATTTTTTTTTTTTAGATTAGATTCAACTTTATTGTCATTATTATACATGTACAAGTACAGGGCAACGAAATGCTGTTTATGTCTAACCAGAAGTGCGTTAGGAGTAGCAGTAAGTGCAAAATATCAGGTATAAGTTGAACATGAATATATATTATCACACACACACACACACACACACACACACACACACACACACACACACACACCTTGTGCTGCACCAGCTCCGGTAACGATCTCCTGACGTGCTCTTGTAGCCGGTAAAGCGCTATCGACGGCTCGTTGGCAAGCACGTACATGCTCTCTGTAAATTTATCAGTCACTTGACAAAAACACACAAAAAAAAACACACACACACATATTAATTGATTTCAATATGAACGTTGATATTCCTGAAACAACTTGTACGAATACGCATTTCAAGTCAAACTGTCAAATATTTAACATACGTATTAAATAGGTGTACATTGGGGCAGTTACCTCGTTTAACTTTAAGTTGAATTTCTTGATCATCCATTTTAAGAAGGATTAAAACACACAGCTGTGACTCAAGTCGACAAGCTCCTTATTTACAATTGACGTGTTCAGTGAATGTCGTCCGGGTGGGCAGCGCGCGGAACATTAGTTCCTATCCTACATCAAGTGTTCTTGACAGGGGGCGTGACTTTTATTCTCAATTGTACTTGTTGCATATTGTCACAAAGCATATGCATGAAAAAAACGCGACAATTGGAATTTTATAGTACATAAAGACAATTGTTGTCGATTCCAATTTTTTTTGCTCATTTAAAAAAAAACTGTGTGGGTTAAACAATTCATGTATTTGAAATATTATACTTATAACCGGTCAATAACCGTATTGAAAGTAAACGTAAATTTCGAGTAAAATAGTATGTGCATAATAACAAATATATGCGCATTAGTGTGGAACGCGCAACCAATGAAATGGTTAAAACCCAAGACGCTCTAAAATTCTATTGGCTGGCATTGCTGTCAATCTTGACGTTCCCTAAACGCTACAGAAACGCAGCAAAACGGACCCGACTCAAAAACTAGAATAAATAAACATGTTCGTTCAGACATCTCCAATATAATTTTTTGTAAAATTAATGTACAGTTGTACAAACTCTAACAGCTCATTTGTAACGTAGCATCATGAAAAATAAAACTTTGACATGACCACGCTCATATGAGCATCAAGTTTCTGATTTCGGTTTCACTTTAGCGAATCAGGAAGCAAAAATCGAGTATAAATCGCCTCCGCTCAAAAGCTCGCGAAGTAAGACGCTTCCGACGCCACTGTTTGCCTCTCATTACTGAAAGAGAAACGGAAGCCGCGTCTGACCGATGCTGTGTGATGCTGGAGGAGGAATGATGGAGAACAGATACGAGACGCCCGATAGCCGCTCCGCCGCCCTGACCAACAAGCAGCGCGGGAACGAGGCCACAGTCCGCCCGGCCACTCTCGATCGTGAGTCCCGATGCCAAGATTGATCGCAAAAAAAAAGTTTATTCACCACAGAATTACAGAAAATCACCACTAAAATGGCCAAACTTTCTCAAATAGTTTTTTTTCTCTGCGCTTACTTTAAATACTACTAGACAGATGGAAAGTTGTGGCCTAGTGACTAGAGAATTGTGTTTGCAACCAAAACCTTAAGGTTCGAATCCTAAACAACAGTATGTTCTCTCTAATGTAACACACACACACACACACAGTGGATGGGCTGACACGGACATGTTTTTGCAGATCTCTCGATTCATCAGCTGGCAGCGCAGGGGGAGATTTCCCAGGTGGAGACGCATCTGATGAAAGGTAACAAGACGTCACGTCCACCATGCAAAAGTCGCTGATCATGTAGTGAACATCTGGTTGCTGCTTCAGACACATCGCTGCTGGACAGTCAGGATGAGCGAGGCTTCACGCCACTGATGTGGGCCACGGCATTTGGAGAGAAGGCAACAGTGGAGTTCCTCCTTGAGAGGGTGAGGAACACTTTGACGTGGCGGCTGAGGCTGGAAAGACAGACGTTTTATGGTTTTGCTTTAGGGAGCAGATCCCAGGATACTCGCCAGGGAGCGGGAAAGTGCATTGTCTCTGGCCAGCGCGGGAGGATTCGCAGATATTGTCAGTGCTCTTGTAAAACACAGCATGGACGTGGACTCTTATGACTGGGTAGGTGTTCAATGAGATCTTAACTAGTACCTATTCTCTTGCTCCAGCATTTAATCAATCACGATTGTTTTTTAAACAGAACGGTGGGACACCGCTATTGTACGCCGTTCGAGGTAATCACATAAAATGCGTGGAGGCGCTTTTAAGTAAGTGTTTTTTCTTTATTCGCCGTTTCCATATTTGGCCGTGGAAGGCTAAAGAGGCGTGTGTGTTTAGGTTGCGGGGCGGACATCACGTTTGAGGCAGATTCTGGGTACAGTCCTGTCGCTCTTGCTGTGGCACTGGGCCATAAAAAAGGCAAGTTGCTTGCATTTGTTTGAAATGTTTCAAGCTAACAAGATGCTTGCCGTTTCCTACAGTCCAAAGACTCCTTGAAGATCACATTCTAAAACTATTCCGGGGACCAGTGCGAGGAGAGAATACCTCTTAAACCACCAGTTGTATCATTCATCGCAGCGTACAACTAAACTTTTATATAAAAACAAACACCTTTATTTTTATATATGTGTTGTAAAAAAGACTGTAAATCTTTACTGCCTGTAAAACGTAGGTTATCCATATTAGGTCCAACAGTAAAAAACAATCACTCCATGACCGAAAGAAACTTCACTTCCTCCGTATGTTCTCACAAAAGGTTACACACTTTTTTTCTCCCAGGATATCAAGTGTGTAAACAATTATTCTACCAAAAAAGTCAGTGCTGTTTTTAAATTCTATTTTGAGTTTCTGAACCAGCGGGGCACGTTGAATGGGAAAGCTGTGGGTGAGGAATCAAGGATGTGATAAGCCTGGCATGAATGAAAGTCTTTAGTCAGCGCAGGAACTGCTGAGAGAAAGCAAACCTTTTAAAATCTCCCCAAGCCTTTTAAAAAGCTAGTCTATACGAATCTTACAAAAGACCTCTAAAATATATTCTAAACATGTGTTTGTGTTAAAGACACTTTTTAAATGTTTACATTACATGCAGTCTAAAGAACATTTGTTGGTCTCAAACCTTGCTTAGACAAAGTCCTCAGTGGCTACATAACCATGGATGTAGATACTTTGTGATTTCTGGATTTTGCTTTAAATGTCAAAGCCAGGACTGTTCAGGCCTTGACCAGCTCTCTGAATATATGAAGAAATAGCTTTACATTAAAGCTCGCGAAAGGATATTTGTGTACTGTTGTTGTCCTCTGGGTAAAAATCTGTAATGTGTCTTAAATCTTCCTCTTCGGCAGAGCCTGTAAACAAAGAAAAGTTGAAATGTTTAAATGACAACTCAGTCCTAAACGTACGTGCACCAGTGTCTTTATAAAGTCAATAATCAAAACCTAAATTTAGCAGAGTAAAGTAAATGAAATAAAAAAGTCTGTGTGGTCTTTAACTCTCTATAACTCTGTGTGTGTGTGTGTGTGTGTATTTATTAAGATAGGGTTATTTTAATATTCATACTGAGTGATTTATTGTGCCCATATGTTTTAATACTTGCTGTGAGATACTATCTCGTTAAGAGTGGGACTTTTGGGTCGACTAGACACATTCTATGAATGTGCACTAGCTTGTTTTTAAGTGTCTACAAGGTCTTGCTCCAAAGTATGTCTGACCTCCTCCGGCCTTACACTCCGTCTTAGGTCAGCAGACACTTGAAACGTAGAGGTGACCGAGTTTTCTCGGTTGTTGGCCACAAGTGGTGGAACGAGTTGCCGTGTTCTAAAATTCTTTCCTACATGGGAGAATTTCCTACATTGCGATTTGCGCACGGCCGATATAAAATTACACTTATGTTCTGGTCACCTCGGGAAAGTAAAATCGTATAGTTATATATATATATATATATATATATATATATATATATATATATATATATATATATATCTTACAATGTACATTTTAACAGTGTTAATTAGACAGTTGTAACGTTTAAACATTTTCAACGAAAGATTTGACAATGTACAATTTGCGTGTATATCGTATTTATAATCTTAAGTAACCTCTTAAAGGATATTAAAAGAATAATTACTGTCATTGCACAAGTGTGTGTATTTTTCTAATGCGTATGCGCATAGTGCGATGTAGGAAATTCTCTCGTGTAGGACAAGATTTTAGAACACCAGTAGACATTAGGCTGGTACTTGAGACTTAGTTCTGGTTTTTAAATCTCTGCTGAAGACACATTTGTTTTCCTTGGCGTTTTAACCCATTTTGAGATGGCTTTTGCCTTTGTTTTTATATCTCATGTCGTTTATACTTTTTACTGCTATATTGTTTGTTTAGAGACAGTGGCAGTGAGAAAGAGACAGGGGGCAGAGATGGAGGCGGCAGGGATGAAGATGTTGAGGTTCTCCCTAGGAGTGACAAGGTTGGACAGAATAAGGAAGAATAAAGAGGTTTAACAGAAGAGCAGTTCCATCAGAGGAACAGCTCACGTTACCCGACGTTAAATTCCCTGCCCTTCTTTTAATATTCAGTAGTTTGCAACCAAGCGGAAACCCTCAAGACAATGGCTATTCAGTATTCACGAATGGAGTAATTTGCCTTTGTAGAGAGAGAGACAGGGCAGCTTCTGTATGGATTTAAAAAATATCAAATGTAGATTAGAAAACAAACAGAGCTCTAAGCATTTGTTTTGTTTTTAATTTTACACTTGAATTCTCAACTAAACTTTTTTCCGTTGCGTTTGAGCGCACATTTGTTTTGTCAGAAGTTGAAAACGAGCCACACGAGTATGAAGACATTTACCATACAACAGCGTTATCGAAACGAGTTGACAAAAGACTTAGTCCTGCATTTCATATTGGCTTTAGATATATGCATACATTTTTTTAACTTTTTTAAGTTGTAAACAGGTATGGCTCTTTTGGACTTCATTTCACCAATATGCCGTGTTTAAGGCTCTCTCAGCTAAAAATGTTCCCGACCCCTGGAGTGTAAGGGTGCTTTCACACCTGCCTTTTTTAGTTCGATTGAATCGCACCAGAGTTCGTTTCCCTGTTTGGTACGGTTCGTTTGGGCAGGTGTGAAAGCGACAATCGAACTCTGTTCCGCACCAAAAGCGGACCAAACAAGCGTGCCGAGACCAAGAAAAAAGCTGGTCTCGGTACGCTTCCAAACGAACTCTGCTACGGTTCGCTTGTGGTGTGAAAGCGGTCTCGGAGCGCTTGAACTTGAACCGCACCAAATGCAAAAACGACTGCGCATTTTGACTAAATTCCGCTGCCGTAGTGACGCTGCGCTGAGGAAAAACCCCGGAAAATGTCCGTGTCAGCTTTCCCCTGAAGTGAAGAGCGAAGCGCCTTCTCCGCGTGCAGCATTCAAATATTCTTTTGCAGTCGCATCCACGCTACACTCTCCGAATAAAAATGTGTGTATATAATGAATGTTTGTCTCAAGCGATCAATACAAACTACATACGATATATAGTTTAATACAGGCACAAAGCCAGCGCAGTCGTCTCTCCAGACTGAATAACGGCATGTTGTCTATTTGCTTTATTTATGGAATGTACCCACAATTCTGATTAGTTGAAAAGCAGTTTAAGAAATATTTAAAGGACACATCTGGCCAATGAGTGAATATTGACTAAATTCCGCTGCCGTTGTGACGCTGCGCTGAGGAATATCTCCGATTCCGTGTCACGCTTTCTCCTGAAGTGAAGTGCGAAACGCCTTCGCCGCATGCAGCATTAAAATATGTTTTTTGCAGTCGCATCTGCGCTACACTCTCGAAATATAAATATGTGTGTATATAATAAACATTTGTCTCAAGCGATCAATACACGCTATATACACGATCTATAGTTTAATACAGGCACAAAGCCAGCGCTCTCAAAGTCGTCTCTCCAGACTAAATAACGGCATGTTGTCTATTTGCTTTATTTATGGAATTTACCAGCTAAATAACTAATTTTGATTCGTTGAAAAGAAGTAGAAATATTAAAAGGACACATCTGGCCAATGAGTGACGTGAATGTTGTCACATGACTGAGTTTTGGTTCGGTTCGGATGAGAGCAAAAAGTGTGGTGTGAAAGGGGACTAAAATGCCAGAGAAATGCAACAATGTATCATTATAGTCCCTTGGTCCGGACCAAATGAACCGAACTACAGGTGTGAAAGCACCCTAAGATGCTCAGGCTAGAATAAAGTGGAAAAGGATGATTCACTGTGGCGACCTCTAGAGAGAAGCAGGGACGCACCTTCCACTCGACACGTCTTCGCCGAAAAGCCGCCCTGAAACTGGAGCTTGAGCTCGGACGCGGCCACCGCCTGTGGAAACTCCAACACGACCCACTGCGACTCTCCCTGGAGGAGAAGAACAGACGACAGTAGAATAAAGAGAGTCAAACACAGGCGGCCAACCTGATCAGAGCTCCAGCACGTCTCCTCGTCTGAATCAAACATGAACTTCTTGCCGAACTGCTTGACGTCTCGGTTTAGCACGGAGCTCACTCTACAAAACATCCCAGCCGTTTCAGAAACGTCTGAAGATATTTCTGACGCGTGTGTAGTTCTGGTCTGTCATTTGTTTACCTGCTCCGCGTGCCGCCGCAAATCAAGGACTCCGCCATCTTCGCAGTTCGCACAGACTTGTGGGTAATGACGTTGCGCTTTTACGACACTAGTGACGAATTTGTAACTGTCCACTTTTGTCGGCAGAGGGCAATGTCGCTATAGCAAACGCCGGTGGTTTTTGTGGTCAGCAATATTTGTGTGCGTAAATTAAAACCATAAGAATGGTTTTCGTTTTAGTTTTTTTAAATCATAAATTTACTTTCCATTTCAGTTTCTTCAAGGGCAGTAGGGCACCGATCTCCATAGTGATTGTTGTCATGGAGACAGTAACTATACAACACCAACAACAACAAAACAAGCAGTAGCTGCTGTAGCTGGATGTGGAAGAGAAAGAGAGAAAAACAAGCATTAAATACAAAGCAGAAGCTCCAAAGAAAGCATGCAGAATCCAGAGGGAAGCTTGGAGTCCGCCATAACCTCCATTTCGGAGCCGGTGGGTCCGTCTTTTCCGGCCTCACAACAGCGTCTACTGCTTCAGACTACTGATGGTTCTTCTCAGAACAGATCCCAGGCGCACAAAATACTGGCGTCCAGAGAGCAAGAGTTTCCTCAGCAGTTCCAGCACGCGTACCAGTCGCAGGTGCAGTACGTGGAGGGCGGCGAGGTGGGCTACGCCAACGGTGCCATGTGCGCCACCTATTCCTACAACTCCAGTTCTCAGCTGTACGAGCACGACAGTGGAAGCACCTATTTCAGCCCTGAGGACGGAGGCTTTCCAGTGTCTTCTGCTGGTCAACTGCCTGCAAATGACATGGCGGGTATTTCCATGGTCAAGGCGAGCAGTCAGATGATTTCCACCGGCGGCGGCGCCTACTTGATCCAAGGGCGGATGGAGGAGGACTGCCAGCACTCGTCCGACGCTACGGCCTCCATGCTTCAGGACGGAAACGGCGAAAAGCCAAAAAGGATCGTCACTCACAAAAAACCCCTCGTCAGCAGCCATTTCCAGTGGCTCCTGGACAACTACGAGGCGGCGGAAGGCGTGAGCTTGCTGCGCAGCACCCTGTACAGCCACTACCAGAGACACTGTGAGGACCAGAATCTGGAGCCGGTGAATTCCGCCTCGTTCGGCAAGCTCATCCGCTCGGTGTTCATGGGGCTTCGCACGCGGCGCCTCGGCACCAGGGGCAACTCCAAGTATCACTACTGCGGCATCCGCCTGAAGCCCAGCTCGCCGCTCAACCACCTACAGGAAGACCCCAAGGCCATGGCAATGAGACGGCAGCCGGTCTTCCAGAACAAGAGGTTTAAGCCGGTCCACAAGATGAAGACGGGCGACGGTCAGAGCAACGGCGGCCCGTTCTCCCCGGAGAAGAGTCCGGCGGATCAGCGGCGACACCACCTGCAGTACATCGACATGTCCTACGACCTACAACCCTTCCCGCCCCTCAGTCTCGGCTCGCGTCCCCTGCCCGAGCTCATCAGCCTGGCCGACGTGGGCATGCTGCAGAAGACCTACAGGATGCTCTGCGAGAAAACCCTGGACGTGGTGATGAACCTGCAGTTCCATCTGATCGAGCGGCTGTGGCAGATGTTTTGGTGTCCCCGCGGCGAGGCGGGCATGGGTGGCGGCGTCCCCCGGGAGAAGCTGATGGCTCTGTGCACGTTCGAGCCGGTCAAGCAGTGGATGCAGAGCTGCGATCACGCGCTGTTCCAGGCGCTGCTGGAGATCCTCATCCCGGACGTGCTGCAGCCCGTTCCCAGCACCCTCACGCACGAGATCCGGACCTTCGCCAAGAGTGTGGAAGGCTGGCTGACCTCGTCCATGAGCGGCGTCCCGCAGGAGTGCGTCCGCAGCAAGTCGGAGGTGGTGGGCGTGTTTGCGCAGACCCTGCTCCGCTACACCTCTCTGAACCACCTGGCCCAAGCGGCCGACGCCGTCCTGCAGAACACCTCGCAGATCAACCAGATGATGAGCGACCTCAGCCAAGTGGACTTTGCCATCATCCAGGAGCAGGCCTTCTGGGTGTGCCAGTGCGACGAGGTTCTGGTCCAGCAGCTGGAGCAGGAGTTCAAGCTGACCCTGCAGCAGCAGAGCTCTCTCAACCAGTGGGCCACCTGGCTGGACAGCGTGCTCAACCAGGTCCTGAAGCCCTACGAAGGCGGTCCCGGCTTCACCCGAGCCGCTCACCAGTTCCTCCTCAAGTGGTCCTTCTACAGCTCCATGGTGATCCGGGAACTGACCCTCCGCTCGGCCGCCAGCTTCGGCTCCTTCCACCTGATCCGCATGCTCTACGACGAGTACATGTTCTATTTGGTCCAGCACCGAGTCTCCCAGGCCAGCAAAGTGATGCACAACGGGGTCGTGGGGGAGTTCACAGATTTCACTTCGTTGATGCCGCCCATCTCGGAGAAAGACGTCTCCTTCTCGGATGACCTGGCCAGTGACGAAGAGGTGTCCACCATGACTGAGAGGAGCATGAGTGAGCCTGAGGGGGACAGCAGGTCGTCTCTGCAGAAGATCTAAGCCTTTATCAACGCAACAGAAAGGTCAAGCCTGGTTCATGAAGTGTTGATTAATGTCGCCAAGGCAGTAAAAGTATCAAGCCGTGAAAAACGTTTGTTTAGTTTAATTTTGCGACTTCGTTCTAAGTCAGTTCTCCGGCTCGCGAGTGACGGAACGTCACGGAATACGTTTTTCAGTTGTTTTTTGTGTTTCAAAGATTCTTTTATATTGTGACACAGTTTCGTATCATGTAAATAATGTCATTTATAAACCTATATTTATATATATAGTATTATATATATACAGTTTATATTTAAACCTGTGAAGTGAAACACATGAACCCGGAGCAGTGGGCAAATCTTTATTACATTTTGTACTGGTAAAAATTGTAAATCTATAAATGTGTCAATTTAAAAAAAAAAAAACAATAAAACACTAAAAATCAGTTTGTGTTTGTTTCTTTGTGGTTCAAATTCAATTGTGGTCAATAATGAATATGTATTTAAATGTACACATAAAATCTACCCGGACGTTACATTTACAGACAAAAAACATGTTTATCTCTGTAAATCCGGCAAGTTCTATATTGCTTGGTTGTGACATCGAAACATGTTTGTTTGTGTGTTGCCATTAGATACGGCATTAATACAGTTGCGCTAATTAGCTTTAGCAAAAGTGTCCTAACACTCTTAACATAAAAATTCTTGATATCAATAAATTCAGATTGTATTTTGAAGCGCCAGAGTGTGATGTGTTAAGAATGTGTGCATGTGTGTAGTACACAAGCGCTCTCACAACATTCAACATTACTGAAATCTTTCTCAGAAAATGTTATATTACCTGTTATGACAATATGAATCCTAGCATTTTGAACCCTTAAAATCAGAAATGTTTAAAATGTGTGTGTGTGTGTGTGTGTGTGTGTGTGTGTTTTCATAATATGGAAAAAAAAACATGGTAAAAAATGATGAATTAATAGACGTTTATTAATAGTGCGCCTTAAAATGTGGACGTGTATGAAAAATACAAAAAAATAAAATGAATCCTGAAAGTTGTAGGGAAATAGTAGCAACTATAACTGTTGTTTATAGACCATCATCATAAAGCTCTCAAATATCTTAAAGACTGATACAGAACTGAGCTAAACTAACTGTGGAACTGGCCGATGAATTATTTTCGTTACGGTTCATAAAACACATTATTTGCACTTAGATACAACTACTAAAGGCTTTTCAGTTGTCTAACTCTTCAGCCGATCTCGACGTTCAAATGACACATGCCTTAACATCACAATCATGTACAATTGCTGCTCGCAGCTTCATCTTCTGTTGCTTCATTGTTTTGTCGAATGTGGAGCTTTGGATTCCAGGGGTCCCAGGTGGGTTTCCACCGTAATCTTTCTCAAAGTGCCACAGTCGGAGCTTGTGACCTGCGGTGTCTTACACAAAACTTTTTTTAAAGAGGGCCAGACTTGGTGAAAATGAACGGGGGCATTATTTGAACCAATAACACTAAATACAAATTAAATATTTTATAATTTATTTGATTAGAAATGCATACTTTTGGGCACTTTTTTTTTCATTTTCAAGCTTTTACCAAAATCATATTTGAAGACCACAACAAATAAGGTCTATCCCGAAAAATACTTGTAAGTTAAAACGTAAAACGTATCTTAGATTCATTGGAAACACTGTATATTATTCACTATTAAATGCTCACTGTAAAATTTTAAATTCTAAACACTAATCAGTGCATATTACACTGATTAGTCAGTCCACTCAGTGGACTAAACAAATATCTTGCCTGCACTAATGTGAAGGGTGATACTGAGATCTTGCCAGGGGTATGTAGTCCAGCTCTGGCTCAAAAACAGTGGTTTTTATACGCAAGACGTCATAATATGATTAAACACGTTTATAATATGGTAAAATCTCGTAATACCTGTGAAAAGAACAAGTTACAGCCACCATCTTGAATCTCGCGATAATCTCGCGATAACTGTGATGTAACCGGAACAGCTCAGACCCTGACGTCACCAGGATGTTAGCCGAATGAATCGGCACAGACACTGTTCTGAACTTATTTTCAAAATAACATTTATCTCCATTATTATTCATTATTTCTCCACCTGCATTGCCTTTCTCTGCCACCGGGTGCTGCAGTTAAAAAAGGTGTGGCTCAGCTAAAGTGACGTCAGCTCGTCCTGCGTGACGCGTTGGTGGTTCCCGGAAGTAATATTTCAGTAACCCTGTTATGTCTGTAAAAGTGTTTTTTTTTTTTTTTTTTTTTTTTTTTGCTTACTGACGTGCCTAATTAAAGAATAAAAAAACAGTTTTACAAAATATCTCTAGGCATGTTAGTGGTAAGACAAAAAAAAAGCACTTAACATTCTTGTCATTCGGTGAGGCTGAGGGCCGGTGAAAGTTTGTAAACGGCCAGTTGGACATGCCCGACTTACAACGACACTGAGATTTGTCTAAAACACATCTTGACGCAGGTTTGGTGTGTAGGTGTTTTTACCCAAATGCTGTTGGTTAATGCAATGTGACCGGAAACCAAGTGTGCTTTAACAAGCAGAAAATGGCTTCCAAATAGAATCGGCGTCTGCCGCTGTGGAGCAATCAGCGCTGTGTCGGAGGCTCCTGGGTTTGGCAGCTCCTTCACTCTCCTCCGCCACAGCTTCCAAATGACACGACTGCTAATCAAACCCTTTAGCAGGAAGCGTCTGCTTCTGTTTGCTTCTGTTCATTTACAGCGGCAAGCCAGGGATTTCATTTATTTACTTCTCCGGTAAATTCCTTGATAGCGGCGTTCAGTCATTTTTAGCTGCGAAATGTAGTGTAAAGTGAGGGTAAGAAAATGTAGTGGATCGAGTCGTGCACGGCTTTAATGGTTTTATCTTATTGGGCCATAATATATCACATTCGTGGCAATACGCGTGGAATCTAATACAGGTTGAAGTATTGCCCGCTTGAGGTTGTTATTGACATATTTATGTGTGTTTTTATGCTGTTTGTGGGACGGGATGGGGCATTTTGGTTTGAAGGATTGCAACAATGCAGATGGAGTTGATT
Source organism: Paedocypris micromegethes (assembly GCA_028031935.1). NCBI lineage: Eukaryota > Metazoa > Chordata > Actinopteri > Cypriniformes > Paedocypris > Paedocypris micromegethes. Next base: position 2,377,536 of record CM051497.1, read on the forward strand.
GAGATCAGCCCGTCAATGCCATATACTGTATTAGATTAGATTAGATTAAACTTTATTGTCATTACACATGTACAGGTACAAGGCAACGAAATGCAGTTTATGTCTAACCAGAAGTGCTATAGCAGTAAGTGCTGAATATCGGTTATAAGCTAAAATATACAGAATGTACATGTACAGAGACGTGAATTAAAAGCTATGAACAGAGACTATATTTACAGATATATGAGCCATCTATGCAGGAATAGATATAAATCTTAAATCTAAGATCTAAAATGTATTACGCTGTTCATGCGCGCCCATCCGGGTCATGGCACCGACTTGGATGCCTGCTGTCTGATGTCATTCTCACATCTGCACACGTAATCCATCCTCACTTATAACCGCACTCATTCGTCACTATTCGCAAGGTTACAACTGCGACCTTTCGTCCAACACGGGCATACGATAATGTCACACAGCCTCGGGTATTGAGTTCTTGGGTATTATTGACTCGGACATGAGTTCATTAGTTGTCATGGTGATTGAATCTATGCATTAAAGCTGTGTAATAACACAAGAGAGCAATGTTTTACAGAACCAAGGAGAAAATAAATGCCGGGCCCCAATTTAATCAAATGTGAGTGGCATTTAATACGACTGTTTGCAGCATCTTCAAGGCTGTTTCGTGTAAAAATCCTTTTAAACCAGCGTGTAAAATACACTAGCTGAAGGCCTTCCGCTTCTGAGAAGGTTGTGTAATGCGTTTCAGCGTCTGCTTTACTCCATCCCTCGCCTCGGCTTGCTGTTTGGTTTGGTGGCCTTGTGTAAAGCAGCTCATCCCCGCTGGTCTCTGGCTGGATGCCTTCACTTGCTCTAGCAATTTAATCCTGCAAATTGCTTGTATTGCTATTATCACAAAATTGCACCTTGAATTAGGAGGACTCATTAACCCCGGCATGACCGCACCACGACTGCTGTTAACACCTCGTGGCTCCACATGCTCAGTGTGTGAAATATTAAAGAGGGAAACCATCACTAGCTTTGAATTTGCCCTAATAAAAACATAGTAGCGGTGGAGTGAATGAGTCCAAATAGGCGGATTTCAGGTCTGTGGAATTCAAAAACTGTCTGGTTTTAGAAGCGCAAACGCTTGTGAATGAAGTTCATGGCTAATGCAGGTTAATGCAGGTTCTAACGGAGAGAAGTTCCAGCATCTGGGTTGTCAATAGTGCCGGTTCTGCCATATAAAAGCGATTCGATTTCCATGCAAACTTGTTCAGTTCATGTGCAGTTTTCAGAGCTCATTCCCTCATCCCTCACAGAGGAATGAACTCAAACACGACTAATGAACTCTCCAAAGACCCGTACCTGCTCCGAGAGCAATTCTGAGCTATTTAGTGAATCTCAGACAGCGGGTCTGAGCAAGATAATAAATCCCATATAATAAATAAACGTGCTTCATTGGAAATCCAAGTTTGTGCTGTGCATTTTTCAAACAGAAACGTTTTTGTCAGACATATTGCGGCAGTGTCACATTCAAAATCTACTAAATGGAACTGAAGCGACTCTGGAAATAAAACGTACCAGTGTAATAACATTGAAATAACACTAACATTGTAATAACATTGAGAATGATTGTAGATTTTCATTGTACATTTTAATTCCTATAAAACAGATGTATTCGCCTACAAGTATGGAGCGGAAGGTGGCAGAGAGATGTTTCCAGAAGCCTTCAGACTATGTACATGTATGTTTCTTTACAGCGATAGAGATGAACTTGCATCGTGTGATCGGCTGTACGTGATGATAATAAGAGCAAGCTGAAACCAGAAGATATACCGTGATGGAGAAATCCCAAACACTTCCTCGAGCTTATCTGATTTCCAAATGCTTTTCTGACAGTTCATTGTGTGCAAGATCTTCTCGCTTCCGCTGATACACGTCTTTGCTCTTGGTTTAAAAGCGCAGTATCTCAGCAGAACCATGAATCCTGTCTAGGGGGAAAACGGTGGTTTACTTCTCTCCGTGTGACAGTGTTTTAGGGCTGAGAGACGTATTACTCTGATATTATCCGGCTTGTAAAATGCGCAGATAAGCTTGATGCTGGGGCTGGGTTAAAAAATGGATCCAAACCCAGTCCTCAAAGTCTCCTTCCACAGCCTTTTATATGATGATTCCTGCTTTGGAGACAGAGCTAAGCCTGTGAGAATGAAGTAAAGGACGTCCCTCATGTCATTAAAGACTAAATAAATCCTCCCTCAGGCCATGGGAATCTTTCAAACAGGGTTTCTTTTGATTAGCGGTAAGCAGACCGTATGCGTGACTAGCGAATGTGTGAAGAAGCCCGTCCCGCTCTCGCTGGACTTCAAACAAAAAGTGATGTTTTCTGAAAGCAAGTTGCCCATTAAATTCTGAGACTCAATATGTGTAGAAAAAACAACGTTCCACAAAATCATACTGGATGAATTGTGAAAGTAAACGTTATTGTTATTTGATTATAGAAAGGATTTTTTTTAATCAGTTATCTTTACTGAAATAACTGTTTAAAGGACAATTTGCAAATGTACATGTTCCTGCAACACTGAACCATCTGTTTGCTCCTCGTAGGAAAGCATTAGATTTCTGTGTATATATATTTTCCTGGTCCGTATATATATCTTAGTGTGTTGCTAGCATCGGTTTCCAAAAACATGCTCTGCGATTGATTGGCCACAAAACCAAAGTGTGTCCCGCCTCCAGGCCCAGAGTCTCTGGGATTGGCTCAAGTTCCTCATGCCATGTCCTAGAATTGGAAAAGCCATTCAGAAAATGGATGGATTTATTGATTTGAAGAAGTGACTCTGATAAGTGGTCGGGATACTAATACAGTAATGCCTAGAGAAGAACGCCCACTTGGTGTTTTTGTTTCATCTGTTCCGCTCAAATATTTGAGTGAAATGTCAGTTTGAACGGCTCATTCAAACCAGCAGTAGGCGGCAATGAATGAATTCAGTGGCGTGATAAAACGAACATAGAGAAATCCTGTCTCGCACTCCTGTCCACACTGTTCCATCGGAAAATCTGATCTTCAGGAAATAACACAGCCCTGGTCTACCATCACGCTCAAGGTCAAGATGAAATGTGGTGTTGGATCACAGTGTCTGTTAGAAATGGAGGTTTCTTTAATAATTATAAGTGGGGTAGGTGGATCCGGAGTAATGCATTTGAATGGATTTTGTAGTGTTAGAATGCCAGAGGAGACTGGCCCCAGTGAGCCGGGTTCTCTTCAGGGTTTTTTCCTCGTTAGAGAGGTTTTTTACCTGGACACTGTCGCATATGTGCTTGCTCACTGGTCTTGTCACATGGCGTGATACTTTCATAAATATCGTAAAATATAACAAATAAAATCGTAAATATACATGGGAACATCATGAAAGAACAGTCTGCCGTACATATCATTACATATAGGTACTAGATCCGTATGTCTGTGAACAAGAGGAGAGAGACGATCGTGAAGCTGAGAGATATGGAAGAGCTATCTATCTATCTATTGTGGAACATGGTTTTTATTTGTTTCCCTTCTTTTGTAGAATAATGCCATCCTCCATATATGGATGCTCTGATCCCTGGAGCTGCTGCAGGGGTTTTCCAAAAGGTATTTGTGTTTGTAAACAGGCGTTTTTACAGTCTGTGAGCAGTGTACGTGTGCAGACGCCAGTCAGAATTAATCAGCATCTTGTGTGTAACACAACACAGCCCGAGCACCGTCTTTGATGCTGACACCGTCTCAGCTCGACTTGATGGAGCCTGATGGGAAAATCTGCCAATTATCATTTCTTAGTGCAACATCTATCCACAAATATTGTGTTTTCCATCTGGTATGAGGCCTGGACACATTCCTGTCATCATTTCTGTATTATATTACATCAGTGTTATAAATATTGGGCTTTACGGCACGTTTATATTACAGTGCTTGTGTAAATACAGCTGTAAGCACTGCAGATGAGCAACAGTGTTTCATCTGCCTATCATGTTTCATTCTCAAAACTCATGCTTAAAAGTATGAGTAAAAGCCTCTAAAATGTGTTTCAGAAAAAAAAACGTTTTTATCATTATGAGGATGAATGCCAGTTAAAAAAAACATATTCATAATGCTAAAACAGTTATTTCTAATTTCACAGACAGACACTGTTAACATTTAAGATAAAGATCTATAGAAATGAGTGAGAGTGTGAATGTGTCCAGCTCTGATTGGCTGGCCACCCATTCTAGTTGTCAATCAAGTCAATATTTTAACTGTAATGCTATTTAAAAACGTAATAAGCAATAGCTGATAGTTTTCCCACCAGATTTAAGTGGCTTTATAATCATTTATCCCAGCTCATCAATTTGCACAACTCTACATCTATTGTAACTGTGATGTGATTTATTTTTGCATTAATGATGAGATCTAATGGCAGTAAGAATGCTTTTCAGATCCATGTTGCCTGAAGAGAACCACTTTTGTATTTGGATTCCAACAGTGCGGCTGTGGAGAGCTCAACACCGACAGCACTTTAGTCTTTAGCTTGGTTCCTCCTCTGTTATTCAGTTTAATGTTTGCACCGGGGGATAATGTCACCAGGTCTTTATCTGGAGGAATAAATAATGTCAATGGTGGTTGTTATCAACCCAGGAATTGAATCGGTTTGATCACTAAAGTGCTTATCTGAATTATAGAGCGATTCAGTGATTGCAGACTGGCTAAGTAACAGCAGTGAACATCAGATCTCATCAAACTGTTTCTGTCGAGCTGACTGGAGCTTGAGTCTTGAACGGCTTGAAGCGCTTCACACTTCCACACTATCTCACAAACTATTCATCAATCAATAACAATTCGTCACTTTACTTTAAAGTCATTAGGCAGACGCTTTTATCCAAAGCGACTTACAAAATTCATTATCCAATCATTTATCCAACATGAGTTGACTTACAATTCATTCCATTTATAAGACACAGACAGTAAATGTGTACACATTATAATTATATACAAATATATAGGCAATATATATTCGATGCACAATATTATACCAGACACAAATGCTGTATGTCAAATTTTTGATATTGACATTTAGGTGTTTGTGAAATTCATGCACGAAGAATACGCGCAGCAGCATTTGTGCCAGGTTTGATTAGTTGAGTCGATGGAGGAGATGGGATCTGTTGTGATTCCTGGGGATTTTGTACAACATAGAATCGGGCTGAAGGTTCTAGTGCCCAGTGTCTGATAAAAGCGGTTAGGAACACGATGGGCACATTATTACAAACGCCCGTCCGCTCCGGAGACGGTAATTGACAATTAAACAGAAAAGTAATAAGTTGGTGAGATTGCCTGGTGAGATTTATCACGACAAATTGAAGATGTTTGTGAGGTTTATAGCAGTTAAAACGAAGAACGGAGTTTTTAATGAAGTCTGAAGCGTGAGTTTTTGGCCACTTTTTCTTCCCAGATGCGTGTTCTACAATTAAACATGCAAAAGGCACATCTCTCGCCTGAAATGTTGTGCAATGCAGGCCAAAGGCAAAATGGGATTCCTCCGTGCTCTTCTGTGTTTATCATTTACACTCCACCAGTCTCTGCATTTCGCCCTCATCAATTATGGATCATCTGGGCCTCCTATCCAGCAGCTTCATTTCATTCTCATTAGGGTCTAGTGCTGACACTCTTCTTTTCTCCATGGTCTGCGGCCTCTTCAAAAAGGTCTTTAACCGGGCAGCGCATTAACACCACGCTTTGTTTCCTCCCCCTCCCCCCCCCGAGCTGATGGCGAGTGACCAAGATAAGATGGGCGACGGCCGTTAAGTGCTTGTGTCAGTGGTTTCTGGGTCAAAGAGCTGCATGGTAGAGCTGGACCTGAGCCAAAGTCAAGAGTCATGTCAACTCCAGAGTCTCGCTGAGAAGAACTGTGGTTTGCTCAATATTCAAATGAGAATTAAAAAAATGGTTACAAAAATTCATGGATTTGCTCTCAGTCAGGACACCCGGTCCTGTAAAAATCTATAGTGCATCAAAATACATTCCTGGAGTTTCTCTTCTTTTTATCTGTAACTGTATTTTAAGACACATCATTAATTACATCAACGTATTTCCAAATTTTGTTTCACATAAGTTACACATTAATTCATGTCTTTTTTTTGTCTTGTATTTTAAGCGCTGTGCAGCTTATTGTCAGTTTTCTTTAGAACCGAAATGGTTTTCTTAATAGAAGATGGTCATGTCTTGGGATTACAAGGAGCAGATTTTATTTTTAAACATTGCTGTAGGATTTTAAGTACATGTACAGTCTGAAAAATATATTTTAGAACCAAGTTGGTTTCCTTCCAACGTACACATTAACATTTTTAAGATGTTAGATAAGGATTTTATAGATTTACATTCTTCCTCCTGTTCCAGACAAGATGTGGGCTTCCCTGGGAATCTGGAATATTTCCTACATTTCTCAGGTGTGTTGTTTCCTTTTGGGAATCTTTATAGCTGCTGTGGATTGTTGGCAACATTTCCTGTGATAGAAGACACGTGTAAAACTGTAGGGGAAAGACGTACGACAGGATGAGAACAAGCAGAAGATGGTATCCATGTTGTATTATTCTTTAGGTCATTTCTGCCAGGTTCTCCGCTGCTTAAATAATGGATTTCGTTGGCAGCATACGCAATGCGCTTTGGCTAGTGTCCCCTGACAATACTATTGTGAGTGAGTTGTGAACAACGGAGTGAATGTATTTTGTGGAGTTTGTGTGTTAGTCATGCCACCAGAGTATTTATTTCTCCTCTGTGGTTAGTGAGAGAAATTCTATTTCTCATTTTCAGGCATTTCTTCTTCTGTGGAAGGCTGAAGACCGCCATAGGAAGAAATGACTGCGTTGTTTTATATCCTCATTTTATCTTCAAAGAGCTGTGTTACAATTACATTTATCTTATGATGAACAAGTATAAAACACAATGCCTTTTTAGTGAGCTCAGAAAAATCGGCCCTAATGTTCACTGATTTGCTAAAACAACCGTTGTAATGGGCTGTGTAGCTCGGTGGTTCCTGGTGCTGTTTACACAGTAACATCTGCAATGGAAGGACAGTGATGAATGTGAGTAGCGGCCAGACTGGGGGTAATGTTATGTGAATGGGGTTCCACAGACGGGGTGAAGTGTGCGACACCGCGGCCCCTCGGAACAGATTTGCTGCATCTCGAGGGACGTCATTATTCTGTCATGAAACAGTAGGGAGGTCAGGGGGCTTTTCCAGCAGGATTCTAAAGGCTCCATGTGACACTGAGATGATTTATTCAAATATTCTGTACTGTCCGTCTATACAAAGGAAGTGGCTCGTTGGATCAGGGGTCTTTCAAGTCACGCTTTCCCCTTTCAACCAATGAAACATCAAATAAAGAAGTCCCTTCATAATTAATTGATCTAATTGATTGATACATTTTATATATATATATATATATATATATATATATATATATATATATATATATATATATATATATATATATATATATATATATATATATGGACCAGTAGCAAAAAGGTTAGGCTTTAATTTTATTTCACACATTTTCTCCTTATCAACGCTACATTTAGAAAATATCTTTGAACATTACATTATATGAAGAACATGTAATCGTGAGTCCTGCCACGCTTAGTTCAAACTTTCAATATTGCAGGAATCCGCTTGATATTCTAATCTGTTCCACCGAGGATGGATAACAAAGGATTGCGTTTCCCAAACGTGCAAAACCAACACGCACCTCCTACCAAAGTCTCTGGAGACGTGGTCGCACAGTCCGCCGCTTCTCAGGCGTCAGGAGCCGCGGTGAGGTGAGGTGGAGCTGAGTGGAGCTGTGTGGAGCTGAGTGAAGCTGTGTGGAGCTGTGTGGAGCCGAGCGGAGCGCGCAGCTTTTGTTCAGTCCCTTATTGCGACCGGCGAGTTCCGCGGGCGCGCGCGCACGAGACGCAGGTTAGGGGAAATACGACGCATTTCAGAAGCGCTTTAAAACAACCAGGGACTTCAACTGATTCCACCTGACCGCCGAGGAGAAGGAGATTCCTGCCATTTGAATGCTTTTCCACGGCGGTTTGTACCTGCACTGCTTCGTCTGAGGCGACGCGGCGTTCCGGCGGACTTTAACGAGCAACGGCGCTCTTGTGAGAAAGGTAAGAACCGGCTGGCTGTTCTAATCTTTATTAACGGGCCGAGACTGATTTTACTACACAATTAAAATGTATGAGATCTTTAAACCGGTAAGTTATCCAGCGCAGTGCACTCGGGGGAAAGTCGAGGGCTGATTAAAGTCTGCACACACGATACGGTTCGATCCGAGTAATTCTTGTGTGGAATATGTCACTTTTACCTGTTTTCTTGCACTCTCCATCCAGACGTTTGAGCACATCTGGAATGATGAAAATTGGGGAATTAATCGGTTTGCCACCGCGCGAGCAAATCCATCTCTAGTTATTATTTCTCAAGCAATATCGTTTCCAGACTGTTCTAAATCAAGGACTCGGTGTTGTTCCTGCTGTCTGTGAGAAAAAGAAAAAAACACCCGAATCCCACTCGAAACAGTCGCGGTGAATGTAGGTATCGGGTCTCCATCCCCTGCTTTGTTATTTCCACTGTGCTGCGAGTGCAGGAACTTGTTCGGTGCTGAGTCTGAGTCTGAGTCTGACACTGACAGGCGCCGTCGCTGTCAATCCTGCAGCTGAGGATGAGACACACTCGGCATCTCCTGCAATCTGTCGTGACTCAATGTCATTCACTGTTCACATCACCGTCCGCTGGAGCACCACTTCCTGTGGGATTCGGCAACAAGTCTTGCTGCCAGAGAAGAAACAATGGCCGACAAATATGTTAACAGATAGAGCATTTTGTAAAAATAAAAAAATAAAAGATCATCTGATTAAGACAGCAGGTTACAGCTCAATGGGTGTAAATAAAAAATGAACCATTTGTATTTGTGATAGTATTTCAAAAAGTCGGTCCAACCTAAACTCGTACAATTGACGAAAGCATCATAGTCGCAAACAGCATCCTTGCAATGGAGCAGGTCAGAAGACGGACATTTAGCACAGGACACTAGGAAATGTCCTTTATTTGTTCTGTTACCATTCCACAGCAATTTTATTTTCCTGAAAAAATGCTAATTAAAAAGTTAATCAATCAATTGGCTGTCTGTTGATACTTTCACGGAAAATACCCGTCATGTCACTCTGCATTGGGTCCATCTCTATTAGGATGGATGCTTTGATGCTCTTCAAGGTTCAACCCCTATTCTCTCGAACCCAGAGTCACTGCCGGCACAAAGTAAGCCTGCTTTTATGTTGGATCTAGAACTGCAATGTATATCCTTAGGGCATTCACTCAGCCTCTTATCCGACTTCTCTCTTTCCATCAAGAGTAATCACAAATGCCAAAGGAGCACCTCTGAGCGTGACGTCTGCTGAAGAGAAAAAGAAAATTGGCTGGGTGACTTTTAGAGGGCACTTGATTGATTCTCATGTATTTTAATAATGCCTTTTTCTGCTTGACTGCCCGGTTGAGTATCAACACTGGCACAAGCAGCGGTTCTGATGAGAACAAATGCTGACAGCTAGAATTAAAATTGCATTCAAATTCAATCCATAAACACTTGAAATTTATGGTGCTAATGTCCTTGTCGTGAATTGGACTGCTTTGTGCCTAATGGACTACTTCCTAATTGACGGAATTAGGGTTGAGTGATAAATGGAGTTTTCACCTCAGTAGAGATGTTCTCTTAGTCATGTTGAAGAACATCACGTGTAGAGATGGCAAGCCTAACCTGCGCTAAAGGATTCAGAGGATGTTTGTGCTCATGGCTTCATCTCATAAAGATGCCACTGCTCAGGGATTGTTCAGTGTGTGCGGAATGGCTTAGAATTTTGTCTAGATAAATGTTTCTTATTTGTAATTTTATTAGTTTCTTTCATTAGGACGAGCACATTTAATTATTATGTTGATGAGATATTCCAAACTTTGTGTGTGTGTGTGTGTGTGTGTGTGTGTGTGTGTGTGTGTGTGTGTACTATCTTTGATTGACAGCCGACAAGTGGTCCTCTCTAATCCCTTGAGCGCGAGTCACTGGTTGGCAACTGGTGTCTCCACTGAAGCACTGGCACACATGTCAGTTTGGCTTCCCCTAAACTACTGAATATTTATCAGAACTTAGTATGGAAATGTACTATTAAAGCAAGTCTTTGCTTCCATTACAGATCATAAATGAATCATCACTTCCTGATTGCGTTTTGTCACATTCAGATTGGGACTGTTAGCATTTGAACAAGGGGGCTGGGTGTTCATTTTCATTTTTCTCAGCCTAAATGTTTTATTTCGTCTTGAATAGATTCGGTTTGGCTCACAGCTGTGCCAAGAACGAATGCAATAACTTGTGGCTTAATGAACCATTTTGGAAATATTTTATCAGTTAGCCTGCACGAGTGCGAACAAAAGAAAAGGTCTGGAATTATTATCAGCTGTTTGCAGAGCACCGGCTGAAGCTTTGGGGATTCCTGAGGAGTGTTTCAGCACTGGACAGCTCCAGCACTGAGGCTCTTTCTGCAAACATCTGCTGGCGGCTAATAAAGGAACCAGAGCGCCAGCCTGGCTGGAGTGTATATTTTGTCCTAGAAGAAAAAGATCTGCTGTTGTGCTTCTAGGATTGGGGTGGCTGAGGACTGGACTGACGGCCGGTCTTCACGAGCGCTGCTGTGGCTATTTCATTTTAGATGACACTGTCTACAGCAGAATTGCAGAGGTTCTGTAGTCTAATTTTGATAATCCTCTTCTAATTCTCTTTTGTCTACGCATTAGAATCCCCTTTGGTAATTATGCAACCGTTGTCTTCTCTCCGAAGCAAAATATAATTAATTCCCCTTAAATCCGGCATTCCTGTTAGAACCTTTCCGTTTTCTTTGTCATCATTCAGAAATGTAACAAGTTCATGCTGTATCATTCTGATGGAGATTGGTTTTCCTTGACAATGAGGTTTGCTTCTTGCACGGTATTTCAATATATTATTCATTAATATGGAAATGGCTTTGTATAAAACGAAGACCTGTTTCTTTTTTGTTGATTGATTCCCTGATGAGAAACAACGTTGAGGCTTACGCTTTGTTTGCTTGCTTGTTTGTCAGCTAGGAGCGTAGTCGGTTGAGAGATTTCAAACTGAAGTCGCGTTGCCATTGCATTTCCTGCAATTTGTTTTTAATTGAAATTGGTTGTACTTACTGTTTCTATAATCCTTTATATGAATATAAAAACGTCTCGCTTGGAATTCAGCAGAAGAACTAAAGACTCAGGTTTGATGGATGGTGGTGAATTCTGTGTTGGTGAGCTGTCTTTTAAAATTGTGGCACTAAAGCTCTACTGAGCTCCACTGGACGCTTGAGATGTGAAGGGAGTTAGAACCTTTCTGGGCCTCAAAGAAATGGATCACGCTGGGATCAGCTGCTCTAGGATCTCCTGTTCCACCTCGACCTCCTTACCTGAAACATACACCAAGGATTGAATGTGCAAGTCCATGAAATCATTCAGTGTACTACAGCGACAAAAGATCTTTTTCTCTCTTTGAGGATATAATGCGATTTACTGTGCCATCCCACACTCGTGGGTGATTTAGCACAGATTATCTTCCTTTTTTTATCTTTTTCTGTGTAGAGCTGCATGATCAGTCAAATAGAAATGCCAATCACACAACTAGTGTGTGGTTATGTGATGCAAAATGTGTGTGTGTGTGTGTGTGTGTGTGTGTGTGTGTGTGTATGTGTGTGGACTTCTTAAACGTGTACATGAAAAAAATGTGCATTTATAATGACTTAACTGTTTTATTTTAGTTTGTGTTACGCAACACATAACGCAAACCATTATGTATATATTTAGAGTTTCACACTTCCGAAGACACCATTATGACTGTCTCTTCATCACCCTTGTAATTAGTTGGAGAACTTTACTTACTGTTGCAAGCATCAACACTTTTTATGTCGTGAATGTTCAGCCTTTATCTTCCGTACTATTCATTAGTTAATTCCATTGTGCGCAAAGCCGTGTCCTTCAGAGGCTCCTTTACTCAAACTCTTACTATTGGTAAATGTCAGAAGGTTCAGGTCTCAGTATCACATCTCGTGGGCTCTCTGCCACCTCTGCCCACCCGTCTTTAATTAACCGCCCCTGAAATATATCTCTGCTCTGGTTTAAATTATGCAGAGCCAGACCTATAAATTCTTTGACTTTAAATGAAAATGCCATGTGACGATCCATTTATCCAACCATCCATCCCTCCATCCAATAAAATTGTTGACTTTTCATGAACATGTTATATGCGATCATCCCATTCATCCATCACTCATCCGTCCATCCATCCATCCATCTATCTACAGTATTCATTTTCTAATAGTTGAAAAAGTTTTTTTTTTTCAATTCTGGGTCACCAGGAGCTGGAAGTACTGAAGAAGCATAACTTTTATTATTACACACGCCGCGACACTTAACAGTAGAAGAAGTAAGATTAAACTAAATACAGTGCGATAATTTATATTACAACAAACAGAGATTCGCTTAGCTTAGCGCAACCGGCTACCAACGAGTCCAATGTGTCGTCGCAGAAAGAGTCGAAAATGATGAACACAGGCAAGGAGTAAAAATAAATCTAACAATTAAAAAGCTCTGCTGCTGCACAGGGATAATAATCCTTCCTCTTCACACACGTTGGATAAAACAGAGAGCTTGAAACAGGACTGCGCTTAAATCAATTGCTCTGCGCATTTGCGGAGTCTGACTAGAAAGCAAAGAATCTTGGGAATTGAAGTCCTCACCATTAGAATCGACTTTTGGTTGTCTAGTTTTCAAGTAAAAAAATATCAAAATTTTACTAGTTAGATTTGTTAAATAAAGAAAAATAAGAGAACATTAACGTAATTGAACCAGAAACGTTAATAAAATATAATAAACAAAAGAATAAATTTAAAATTTTGTGCCTGAAAAATCAGGGGGGTGCTTATTTTTGCGTAAATACATTCATATAATATTTACTCTAGAATTTACAGTTCAAATTGTAACAAACAGTGAATACTTCAGTCAACCAGGAATTAGGAAATGAACAGTGAAAGAATAGAATAATTTTGCATATGTAAGATTTTTCATCAGTCAAGCCCGAGTGCCTGTCCAGCTCAGTCTAGATTGAAATGACCCTTTATTGTGAATGAATCGAAACCGTGTTGTTATTGTGGAGCTGATGAAAGGACGTGACTGGTGTGGTTGGGGAGAGCTGGTCTTGTGGGTCTTTCATTATGTTAATTGCTGGACTGATGGTGTGGTTCACCGCCAGAACACTCTCAACACACAGACGAGACCCTGGAGCCCGGCCGATCTGGACTCAAGCGCCACGTTTCTGCACATTAAACGACGAGCATTCGAATCTCCGGACACATGCGTATTTCCTAATCGTTGCCTGATTCTGTCATATAGGCTTGTGATTTTTTCAAACACGCAGCTTAAGTTTCACGTCTCTTACAGGATGTCGGTTATTCACCTTGCAGAGTTTCGCTCTCCTTTGCGTTTTCGCTGACGAGTGAGGTTTCACATTAGCATTCTCAATCCAACAGAATACAGTTCCATCTCTTTCAGCTTCAGGTTGTGATGAGAAGGTCAAAGCAATGCTGCTTTGGGAGTTTCTTATGCAAGTTTAGTGTCTGAAATGCAATCACTCTGCCTGATTACATCGCCGCTCTCAGATACCATCCGTCCTGCATCGCAATCAAAGCTCTGCTTAAAGAGACCGTTCAAAAGCGTACATTTCTCAGATGAAATATATACAGTGTTTAGGATAAATCAGATGGCAATCGGACCTCCTGATTAGAACCTGGACATCGAATAACACAAAACACAACTTCCCTCCCAAAGTCCAGAATCATCATTCAGGAGAAGAGAACTTTGTAGAAAGATAAAATTGTGTCTGTGTGCCACTCTGTAATGACATGTGGCAGTTGTGACCATTTTCTTTGGCATGTTTATGATAATGCGACATTTTCCCTGACAGCCACAATTAAACATGATGTGCGCAAAGATCTCAGCATTTTCAATATTATCAAAAAATGTCCTGAACTTTAACTAATGATCCAAACTGGACACACGCTTGCTTTACACACTTGAACTTTTCACTTTTTTCATTCCAAGACGACTAAAGATGCGTCAGGAGTTCTGAGCGACTGGACGTGCAGGACGATGGCGTGTGAGAGCCGCGTGTGCTTTGCCTGATGAAAAGGTCAGAGTTGCGTGGCGTTTCTCGAGGCCTGAGTGTGTTTGATGATGCTCCTATTGCAGTGGATTGCAGGAGCTTTTGCTAGGCAAGGTCCATCAAACATTTATGACCTAAATCTCACAGTGGTTTTAAACGTCGCCGTAGCTCAACACTTTTAAACCCTGTGTCTTTTATTTTTGTCTTCCTCACTGTACTTGGCTTGGCGTTTAATTAGCCTGCAGGGAGCAGCTCTGTCCTCCTCTTCTTAGCCGGAGTATGTATCACTGTGTTGGGAGTAGAATGCTTCTCCCTTCATTAATTATACACAGCACATCCGACAAACTGTCCAGTTGCCTGGCCAATAAATAAATAAGAGCCTCCGTTATGAGATAATAAAACTCGACAGAGAAGTAAGGTGATAACATTTAATGCACTGCGCTTCCCAACCCGACTGTATATCTTCTGTAAAATGTGCATTTAATTGGCATTTGCGCTGTTGCGTATTCACATTATAAAGATACTTTTAGAAGAAGGTGCATTGTATTTCACACTATTTTTTTAGCGATGGCACGATGGAGCAGTGGGTAGCGCTGTCACCTCACAGCATGAATGATCCTTCTGAGACACGAGTTCAAGTTGATGATGTTCTCCAGGTGCTTGCCTGGGTTTCATTGAAGTTCATTGAAACTTGTGACAATTTGTGATTGGTTGGCCCCTAATCCACAGCGTGAGTCCCGCCTCCAAGCTCTCAACCAAGAGTTGCTGGAATGGTTCCAGCTGCCTGTGACCCAGAAATGGAAAAGTGGTTCAGATAATTGATTGATGAACTGGCGAAAGTGGATAAACAGGATGCGTTAAAATTGGCCCGATGTTCAATTTGAATTTCTCATCGATTAGCATCTTCACATTCGCATCAGGAGCATCAGGATTTTAAAACGCAGATTAAGATATTCCAAAAATGTAAATACAATTGCAGCCATATTTTTTGAGTGTGATTGATTGCAGCCATAACGTACATGTATGTTCGAAATTTGAATGTGCATGTATTAATGCTCACACTGAGAAGAATTTAAACTTGTACATGACGTTACAAGCGACAGTGACGACTGAGAGCCACAGAACTGGAAGCATTAATAGAGATGGAGAGGATCTGGAACAGTTGGAGCTCATGACAGGATGACATCCATCAGACCCGGTGTAGCTGTATTGTTCATGGTTCTTCCGACAGAGAGGAAGAGGTAAACGAAATCTTAGTTATTCTGGTTTAGTAAGGTATTCGTAGTGTGTTCGTTTTTACAGATTTTGAAGATTAGGACAATGAATCTGTCAATGAAGCGATTCCTAAAATGTTTTACTTTATTTATAGTTTATAGTCCAATGAGTGTAGTATAGCAAGAGACAGAATGATACAGTATATATATATATTTTTTTTTGGAAAAATAATTTCTGGTCCAGTCTGGCTTTTAGACTCAGAGATGCTGACATTTTCTTTACGTAGAAAGTGACCAGATAAAGGTGAAACTAAATTGGTCAATGCTAATTTCCTTTTTAATTGATCAAATGACGTGTGTGTTGCCTGTGATTCAGAACACAATCAGGCCTTTTGTTGAGACCTTCAGATTCCTTTATCTCAGGACTCGCGGTGACTTTCGTTCTCATTATTGCAGTGGCTGAAGGAGATTAATTAAACACAGAGAAGGATTAAAGACCATGACCTCCAGTCCCGCGTGCCTTGAGATCAGGCAGCAGTGTTATGAATGAGAACATCTGCTCTTCCCTCACGTCGCTCTCGAGCACATTCAGCATCTTAAGCCCGGAAGCCTCTGGACTTGTGTCTTGGTGTAAAACAACAGCTGAAAGCGTATAACTAGTGTTTTGTCATCATTTGTTGGGAAATTATATGATTGCATTGATGTTCTGTGTATATTTTGGCAATTGCAGTTGTCTTGTGTTATTGGCTCTTGTGTTATATTTAAATCGTTTCTTGTCTTCTGTATTTTGGACTGTATTTTACAATGTGGTGTATATTTTACTATTATCTCATCTTTCTTTTTGCACCAAACAGAGTAGCAATACTAATTTCATTGTAATCCTGACAATTAAGGCATTCTATTCTGTTCTATTCTCTTCTATTCTAACTGGTTGGTATCAGCTAGCTATAAACAAATGTTTTGGGATGTACAAGGAAAATACATTTTAAAGTCTTGTGGTTTGAGGTGTGATTGGCTCATGTTGGCCGAATCACAAGGCTCCATTCCGTCTAGTATTCCATTCCTTCATAAAGGGAGAACAGCTTGTGCATCGAGTTTAAGCTCATTCTTACTCGTCACTTCTCACCTGATCAGAGAAGAAGTGACATCTGTCTTCAGGCTGGTTCCATTCATCTACGTATATGGCCTGATTTTTGTGATACAATACTACAGAGCAAATTACAGAGCAGATAAACTGAGTATTACGTATTTATAATCAGGTTTAGAAAATATTAAACGATGATATACGATTTTTTTAACAAGACAATGGAATATGTGATTATTCTGTACTTGGTTTTAATATTTAGAACACTGAATATTAAATCACATCCGATTCACAGAGAAACCCGTTTTGTCACGTTTAATATGGAGCAGCTGTTTTTTCATCCTTGCAAATTTGTTCATTACCATTTTAGTTGTGAGCAACGCGGAGGAAAGCCCTTGAGATGCGGAAGAATCTGTTTGCTCTCCCCCGCTCCCATCGTTTCTCAGGCATCAATGTTTTTTTTTTGTTAGATATTTCATTTTATCAGTACCATTGCATGCCGTTAAGGGAAGATGCGTCATATTATTTCAGGTTAGCTTTGAATGTATTGACCAAAAAAATCTGACAGTAAAATGCTGACCGTAAGAAAAGACAGTAAAATACAAGTCATTTGGCCACAGGATGAATCTCCCCATGAGCAAAATAAAAATTCCCGTCAAGATTCTCTCGCTGTCTAGCAGCTCACTGTTGGCAGGAGAAGATGAGTTTTTTCCTGACCAATTATGACTTAAAAATGACCGATAAAAGTCAACCATTCATTTTTTTTTCCCATTTCTGAGCACACAGTCCAGAATAGTAGCCAACCAATCACAGAGTGGGACACACACACGCACACACACACACACACACGCACAATTACACAGACACACATACAGACACACTCTTTGTTGTTTATGTACATAATAAAGTATATAATTTATGTGAATATAAACAAGCAAATGCCAAACCCTAAGTTTAAGTTTTCAAAATGTTAATATTGTAAACCAAAGATGTAAAGGGAAGTGAGGATTGACGACAGTGATGGAGTTGTCTTCTCACAGACGACAGACGTGTGGGATGAAAGGAGATGTAAAGGATGGCAGGATGCTGATAATCCGGCGCGGCATCTCTTGTTTCAGGAGCGATCCAGTGTGTTCTACAGGAGCGGGCGCCCGGTGGGCAGGAGATGCCATGGTTCTGACAGCCGGGCTCCTGGCAGCTCGCCATCTATCACGGAAAATGAGAAAGCGTTTCTTTCTGGGATCCATTATTAGGTTTTACATCAAACAGCTGGAGATGAGTGAATAAAAAGCTGCAAACGGAGCTGCCGTGGCTGCTCTCTTTTCGAAACGATTCAGTGCTCCTAAATCAATATGGCGCCAGGGGTCCATTATGTGTGACTGAGACAAAGGAATATTGTTGTGACCCTTTCAACCGCTTCAGTCCATTGTTGTTTTCCCAATTTCTTTTTTGTTCTTGCTTTTAGCTCACCTCGTTTTTATTGCTTCATGTGAAAGTCCCTCTTTAACACCGCTCTTGCCAACTGGAGGCATCCACAGTTTCCTGACTAATTGCGGCCTTTATGTGTGATTATTTTAATGAGAGCCGATGTTCAAGACCCTCGGTTTCTACGTTTCCACTCTGCTGGAATTCCGTGTTTCCTCACTTAAGCACAAGGTCAATCATCGCCTTCTTCTCCACGTGTGTTATGTTCCGTTGGCTGGCGGTTCTCCATCGCTATGTTCTTCTTGTCGCCGTGCGGGATAAATGTATATAATGATGGGCTGTTTCATACCGCCTGTCAGAACAGTCTAAACTAAACATCCGCTGTCACGTGTTTCCCTTCCCCATCTTTCCGGTGTCACGACAGCAATTGAATTTGTGGTCCGGATTTTTGATCCGCATGTCACTGTGGGCCACACGCGTCAGGAGTTCCATCCGCATCCTGAAGGAACGTTTCGGATGTGTCAAACACGGCAGCTTTTCAGCCTGAAGAGACATAACGTTGCTTATTGTAACAGATCAGCACCACCTTGTGTGTGTGTGTGTGTGTGTGTGTGTGCGTGTGTCGGGGGGAGAATGTGATTTTCAGGGTGATTGGACACGGTCCCCCCCATCTGTCAGCGCGCGCGCGTGTGTGTGTGAGTGCGTGAGTGCGTGATGCTGGGAGGTCGGAGGGCAGCTTCTTTGTGTTTGGAGCTGGTTTGTGGGATTGTGATTTGGTGTGTGCTCGTGTTATATTGGTTTGGGAAGGGGAGGGTCAGCGCCGCGCTCTGGCAGTAAGCGAGTGGTAAATGGCTGGAAGATGACCGAGCAAGATGCGCTTTCACGAGGCGTGGAAGAGCAGACCATCGCTGACAGGATGAAAGCTGCTCAGAGAGGCCGCTCGCTGTAAACACGCTTGATTGTTGATGCCAGTTTCTGGGACTCGGTGGACCAGAACACAACGCTGCCAACGGTAAACTGGCGCATCAGAGGCTCTGGCGCAATTAACAGATTCCGCACAGAAAATAAATGAAAGAGCATGTGGGGAATGCTGTGCAGTGGAGGAAAATTGACAAAGGCTCATCCTGAAATAGGCATGTGCGATATGAACGAGAAACTAACATTTAGTTGTTAAAAATGTGAATATGGTTGTAATTTACTGTGGAACAAAAATGTCTTCTCATCACGCGTGAGCAAGCTCGTGAACAAATGAGGAAACAAAACATCTGGAAATACTGTAGGTAGAAAATAACGTTTTTTGAAATCTGTCATTATCCAAGCACATGTTTTCCTGGGCAGTAAAAAAACCCTTTATTTGCACTAAATCGATGGAAAACACCAAAGCGATAGTAGATGTAATTGGGTAAAACTAGAATAAATAGAATGCGCGCCTCCTGTCTGACATTCTTAAGACCTCTTAAGTCTGACATCTCTGAACTTCTGCAGTTTCATTCAGTTTCTCTGTCTTTTTACACTTTATGAAACACACCGTGTGTGTGTGTGTGTTCACACTGCAGTCCTGCGGGCTGTTCTCGAGTTGAGCGCTCCGGTCAAACACATATACATGTCAACTTACACTTGTGTTCTGCCGTTTCAACAAGGGACAAATATTGAGAAATTTTAGTATTAAAATCACATTTTGTCCGTTTTTTTTTCTGTTCTGTTTCTATTGGGACTCATCAAATACTGAGGAAAAGTCTAGTGCTTTTTTCAGTCTTAAAAACCTTTTGCATTTCATTTGAATAATTGAAAACATTTTACCATAAGCACAGCGACGGAGCATTCTGTTCAAACTCATATGACGGAAGGAGATTTTGCAGCCGCCGTGTTTGTCGATCTGATGCAACCGCTGGAAAGAATGTGACACGCAGAATGGATTTTTTTCCCCCGCCAATACTTTTTATCCTATAGGTAAATGTGTTATATATAACATGTAAAATATAGTTCCAAACATGCTAAAGTGCACCAATCAAATTAAAGCGCAAGCAATTTAAATCAACGAGTCTATGAATGTGTTTTCAGTGATTGAATATTTCTGAAAAGAAGATGCTATTCAAGCGGCTGAACTTTAATGATGAATGTGTGAATGAGAAGATGTTTTCTTGCGTTTCTGCTGACCTCAGTTTTTTTCCACATCTATATTCTGGACAGCATGACCCAGAGTTGTGTAAAAAAAAACTCTACGCTTATGATGGTTATAATAATACTTTCATAAACTACTGGTCGTTTCATTAGTTCAGGTCTTTTGATTCTCATTGTTAAAGCAAATAAGCTTTGACCTTAGATGTTTAATATTAAGCTGAGGAGAAGTTGACATTTTCTAAGTGTGTTTGCTTATTGCTCAAATCAGACTTGTGCAGTACTTGAAGTAAGCACAAGTCTCGCAAACTTTCTCTTTGCTCCTGATACGGCATTCTGAGATTCTTCTTTATGCTCTCCATTACATGGTGATGTTTTTCTCATCTGCAACGGATTCCTGTACATTGCCTGGCTTGGCCGTAACAGTTGTTACGTTCATGATTGCACTATATTTTCACTTCTTAATAAAGATTATAACTGAGGAGCGGAGAAAGAGACAGAAGCTCGAGAGATCTGAAGGAAACGGTTGCGGAGCATGGTCTCAGTCTGTGTTAATAAAGTACTGCTGTTTAAGCAACGAACTGGTGATAAAAGGTTTTGGACCAGATTTTACTTTAAAAATCTGAAATTAAAATGTTTTATTGATAACATGCATGAGACTGGTGAAGGTCTCACCGCTCCCAACATCAAGGCGTCACAGTGTCCTCCAGTCACTTTCAATTCCCAACGCAAGTCCAACATTCTATTATGGTTGGCTGTGGAGAGTGGCGGGCAAGTCAGTGGGTGCAAATTAAAAGTGTGAAATGTTGGAATGTCGGGTCCAGACCCCGGAACAGCGCTCTCTGTCAGAGCTGGAACAGCCACCCAGCAATTATTACCGTGTAAGTGACGGGGGACGCTGCGCCTGATGCTCATGAAGCACCTGACCACGCCTCTTCCTGTTTAACTGGGAAAAATAAAGCGTGGACCGGGAACAGAAAGACGTTTACCAGTTGCATTTCACGTTTAAGTCTCAATAAACCACGACCTGATTATTGTTTCTTTCTTAACTGAAGGTCAATAAACACTTTGTGCCAACGCGTGCGGCCGGGCATCACCTTCAGTCTAATGCCCAAGTGACATCAATCCACTGGAAAGCGGTGTGTGTGTGTGTGTGTGTGTTTGCGGTACGTATGTAACGCGACTCTGCATAAATAGCATGCAAATAAAAGTTCTCATCAAAATTGGACCTGAAGAACTCGTTCTGAACACACTGAGGCGATCGTATCTCAGAACACACGCCTCCTCGCCAGGCTAATGTGTGCCCTGCCTCTCGCCGTTTCATGTTTGTGAAAGAGAACACACACACACACAGGAAACAAATACACTTTCTCATGCTTAAAATGTCCATTAGTGATTAACATTAATGATTAATATTCTGAGCCGTTATGTTGAAATCTTTTCAGACTGAGACGTTGTGTGGGCAAACCTTTTCAAATATTCCACCGTTCTGCTGGTCAGAGGCTTGAACCATCTGGTGGAATGGATGGACTCATCTGAATGTGAATACAGAAGGGGAAGGAGGCTTATCACTCAGGCGTGTCCCAGATGGTGACAAAACCTCCACATCCAACTTTCCGCGCGTCTCTGAACGCTAGCGCTAATCTATAGCACAGAGCTAATATCTGCCGGAGCGACGCAGAAGGTCTTTTGTTCCCGCTGCTGTCAGACATTTCAGGGTTGATCCTTGTGAAATGTGCGAGTTAATGCGCTTTCTCTGAAAAAAATGATGCCTTCTAATTTATGTAAATGTGTGTGTATGAATATTGTATTTACGCGAATATGAGCACCCCTTTAATTCAAATTTTCAACGCTCAAAAACGCTTGGGGGGTGCTTATAATCGCTGGTTTCAAATATGCGCCAATTTTTCCATATTTCAAGTCAGGAACAAATAAATGGAAACATGTTGTGTTTATGCATATTGCGTAGGCAGACGTGCATATAGTATAAGCTTCTATTGGCTCAATAACAGAAATAAAGAAACATTAGTCACAGGACGACACTTAAAAGAGACTAAATAATACCGGAAGAAGTAAGATTAAACTAAATACTGTCATTAATATTTGATTAAACAGACCATATTCAATCTGCTTGATCTCTCTGGCTAGCGTCAGAAAACGACTCCAGCACACAAAAACTTCGGAGCAAAAAGAAAACAGTGTAAAACGAAGAACACTCGCGTAAATACGGTATTACCTGGTAGCAATTTTTCCTCCTGTAATTTTTTTTCTCTAGTCTGCAATTTTTATTTCATCGTAAATTTAGTTTGTACACTATGTGTGTATTTTATTTTGTGACTGTAAAACCTTGAATGAATAGTAGTCTGTGTGTCTGTCTGTGTCTTACTTTCGCACACTCTTTCGATCCAGACTGATTCCAGACAAACTCTCAGATTTTAGTGTGCGTGCTGAGATCAGCTGCATGAGTAAATCCGCTGGCACGTCTGTGTTAATGAACGCCGGAATAATTGCAATCACTGGGAGAGTCATATATCTAACCGTATATTACATTTATTTAATCTGTAATGAGCTCGATTTGCAAAGTCAATTAGTGGCATTGCATTTCAGTGCTGTGTAGTAAAGACGCTTTTGAACACTTTCATCATTTTGAACACTTTCATCAGTTCATCATTCCCAATTCCAACACATGTAAACACAAGCTCCAGTGAATTCAGACCTAATTCTGATCTTTCAAACATTCAGTAGTTGTGTTGTGTGTTCGATTCCCAGGGAAGCGTGTAGTTGTTGCAGTGTTGTCCTGTGAGTCAGTAGCTCTGCGGATGGAACGGAGCCGGATCTTGTTTGTTGAATTATTAAACCTTGAGAAGAGAGAAGAACACGAGGGCACATGATGCAGTGCTGAAAGAATTGAGACTCGAGTTTGAGGCCCGCTCAGGGTTTTTCTGTGCAGAGTATGTTTCCTCAGGGTTTCCGGTTTCTGCCACAGTCCAACATGTGCTCGGGAGAATCAGTCCATGGGTGTGAGTGAACGTGTGTGTGTGGCCTGCTCTCTGATTGGTTGGCCACCAGGGGGTGTGTCCCGCCTTCAGACCGAGAGTTTTTCGGTTTGGTCTTGCTCCATTAAAGTAAATGAATAAGTGGATAGATGGATGAAAATAACTGATTTTCCGGAATACAGTGAACCCTCGTTTCTCGCGGTATAGGTTTTGAGCCCGACCGCGATAGATCAAAATTCGCGAAGTAGGGACACCATTTTTCCAAACGTATTTGATTGTTTCCTGAGATACTTCTTCGATTTCTTCCGAAGTCGTAGTAGCTGGAGGATCTGGCTCGTTTATGCGATTTTGCTCAAAAAATCCGAGAAGTAGGGAATTTGCGATGGTCGAACTGCGATATAGCGAGGGTTCACTGTACACTTTTGACATTCCATGGAAAGAAAAGTATTAGCCGTTGGCTTAAAACAGCTGGATGGGTTGAGAATCCTTGAGTGGCGATGCTGCGCATGCATTAGCTTTGTCGCTAATGGTGACAGGTCGTCTCAGCATCCGACTCAGCCATACAATAGAAAGAATACACATTTAAACCCTTTTCCACACGCCACATTCACGCCTTTGTTCCTCTTCTATTTTTGTTGCTCTTTTCTCTGCCAAAAACACAGAATGACTGGCGAGGATTGGTATTATTTGTTTGTTTGAAGCGTTGCGGCGCCCTTCCAGACAATGTGCCGTGGTGAGTCGCATCACGAATGCGGATCTTTTTATGCGAGCTTTTAGCCCGCTCGTCAATAGACTTGGAGAAATGCCACATTCTTTTGGGAGACGGCTAAAAGATACAATAAATGTATCAGGGAAGGTGTTAAAAGCCCTGCTTTGCTTTGAAACCGCGGAAACCACATGGATTTCACAAGGAGATTTCTTTATCTTGCGCTGGAGGAAAGAATGCTTTTGTCTGGGGAGACTAAAGACGTGTGTGGTAATGCCATCACATGTGTGTGTGTGTGTTTGTGTGTTTTTGGCGCCGCATAAAGTGCAACACTTTGGGTTGATTTAATGCCAATGGCTGGCGAGGCTGTCGGCGGCGCGGCGCATTCAGGGCTTTTCTGCTTGTTATTTATCAGATTTATATTGTGCTGACAACTATGGTGGAGACTATGGAAACTGTGGAAACTTTAAGTTCAATTAAATTTTTGTTTGACTTTGATTTCAAAGTATATTTGATCTCAGAGATAGTAATGCTTTGTTCATCTCAATAATCCCTGTATTGCAATACAAGTGCAAAAACAATAATTAATAGAACATTGATTTAGCTCTGAGAGGAGGTATTGAAATGGAGATGGTGAAAATGAACGTATCAATCGTATCTGATTTCTAGACCTGGAGCGACATCTCCACAGTGCACGTTGACTGAAAGAAGACCAGCACGGGGGAAAGAAATGGATGAATATGATCTAGTTCAGACCTGGGCAAACTACGGCTGAAAGAGTCTTCACACTACTCGCAGTACAGTACTGTACCTCTCTGTTTCTGTCCTTCCCTCCGCGATCACCACTTGAAAGACCACTTGTGAAACGGGGTGTATTTTTATGAATTTCAGTTAATATGAGTTGCAAATGGTTAAAGCACTCATATTTAGTTTACAATTGTTTGGGGAAATGTGGCTGAAGAAATGACATTTTTTGTCAAGCAACCTTACTTTTTCATTGTTTAATTAAGACCTATCTCTTTCCAGTCTCACCAACTTGTCAAAACAATGCTGCTTTTATTTAAAAAAACACAATTATTAAGCAGAATTGAGTTCAGCGTTTTGGTGCGGCCTTACACGATATTTTTTGTTTCGCATATTGCCCAATAGAAAAAATCATTTCCTACCCCTGATCTAGTTTGTCTTTAACGTTGTGTCGTCTGTGATAAAATGTGGCGTAGACTCGACTTGGCTTCAGCTACATACAACCTGGAAATGGATGGATAAACATACAGCTGATTAGAGGAGATTCCTTCCACTAACTTTTACCTCTATGCAATTGTCTGTGATCTTCACTGAAAACCACACACACATCTTTCTATTCAAGTTAACCAATCCAAACCCCGACCTTGACGTTTCTGTGACTGACTGTGGCTTGATTGTACTTTTTTTTGCTCAAACTTTGGTTCCGCGTCACAGCTCTTCAAAGATCTGGTCTAAGGTTTGTCAGGAGCGAGGAAGCCTGAAGATTAGCACATGCCGACTACCGGCGTGGAGAGTGAGAACATCTGTAGTGTGTTTCAAAAGAAAAGCAATCTTTTACATCGGGAGAACTGAGCCGTGAGATTCTGTCAGCAAGAGCGTCTGTTATTTCAGTCTCTGGCTTTAAAGGGCTTCACTGCTTCCCAGGCCGAACCCGACGACGCGCTCAGAACAAAACCTGTGGTGGAATAATAATAATAATAATAATAATAACTTAGATTTCTAGCGCCTTTCTGGACACTCAAGGACGCTTTACAAAACAGAAATAACTAGAAGACATATACAGTAAACAGGAAAAATTGAAGAACATTTAGAGTGAATATGCCAGTTTGAACAAGTGGGTTTTGAGCAATGTGGGCAGAGAGAATCTCCAGCCTGAGATCCATCTACGTAGGTTCAAATGAATTGAATCAGATGAATGGACCTTGTAGCCTCAAACAAAGCTAATGTCTTATTTACTTCCTGCTTCTGAGGACACGGTGTTGGACAGGATCTCTGAGACGGCGGTTTGTGTTTCACCGCAGATGCATTATTTACTGCCGTGCAGTTGTACTTTCTGCCAGCAATGATCTAATATGGAGTATGTTGGTGTCCTACACAGACAAGGTCAACGTGTGATGGCTTCTTAACCCTGATGAAAAGGTTTAAGCAAAATCTCAAAAATACAACTCGGGTTCATCTCATTCCAAGGTAAAAAGAGAAACAAACAAAAAATACTTGAGAACAAAACTAAACAAAAAGCTTCATGATGGAAGAAAACCAAATGAAACAATCACTAGAGAGCTTGAGAAGTGGAGAAACAAGCAGTACTTCACTTATCTTTTCACTTTTTCACTATTCACACAGCATTAGTCCACCGTGTCTGTCTTTCTATTTGTTTCTCTAAGACGAGTAATTATGACTCGATGATTTCAGGGTGACTTCAAATGACTTCTTGATTTCAGGATGCAGGGGAAGCAGCTCTCCACCGGGCCGCAGCTCTTCCTGGCAGTGTGTCTGTTCTTCAGCCTGGAACATGGTGAGCTTTTTTTTCATTATGTTATACTCTGTAGTTGATTTGTTTGCGGGAGACACACACACACAGTCACGTTAAATCCCTGAATCGTGCAAAACCTCGAGGGTCAGTGGAACTTTTCCTCATCCTTACATTGTTTATAATTACTAGTGATGCACCATTACTGATACCGGTATCACGTATCGACCTCGATACCACATTTTCTAAAGTACTCGTTAAATTTTATATTAGTCAAAGTATATAAATACTGCTGTTCAACTCAGGTTAATTCCTGTAAATTTAAATTATGTTTTTTATTTATAAGTACTCGGTATCGGTATTGGCGAGTACTGAAATACAAATACTCCGTTGCTGCCGTTACTTTCCAAAAAAGTGGTATCCCTAATTACCATGTGATAAATCCTCCTTAGCTGTGTCTCTTCCCTCATTGGGTCTCTCTGCAATAAATAGAGAGGGAATGGGATGTTCTTTCATCTGCAAAAAGCCTCATTTCCTCTCATTTCCACCTGAAGGCTTGTCATCACTCACTCTGAATCCAGCAGTGACATCCGCTGACCGCAGTATCGGCCCATTCTTGCTAAATCTAAAGCTAATAACGTAAAGCTAGTAAAGACGCACCAGTGAAGATTAGCGCGCTCCAAGCAAAGACTCTTTCTCGTCTACATTGCAAGACAGAATTCCGCGTCGGAAATGTCGGATCTCTATGGGATCAATTTAGTGCCAAAAAGATTGGGCAAGCGCAACCTGTGAACTGAGCATGCGCGCGCTCTAATCTACATTCGCTCACGCTCAGTTCTAGTCTGCGCGCCTACAAATCTTTATGGTACGATTTTGACTCATTGTTCTGATTGGTCAAAGCGAACCAATCGTGGAGCAGACCACCGCCATTGTCCCGCCCACCATGACAGGTCCTGAAAGATTAAAGCAACAAATACCGTACGTATTATTTTTGCCGAGCAATAGTCAAGGCGCGTTATCTTTTTTAAATAGTATTCTAAGATATCTTAAAATGTATTTCTCCTAGTCAGTATACCAATTGCATATATCTGTATATATCACAACCACATTTGCAGATATATATAAAGTTGGAGATAATGAACAGCATTCACAGATACAACTATATCATTTGAAGATATCTTTAAATATAAATCGACTATAGTTATAAATCAAACGATAATCAAAAGATATCAAAGATATCTTAAAATGTTACTGACTTGTCAAAATAGGTTTTAGATATTTTAAGATATCTTTATTTAAATGCATTCGAATATATCTTAAACTCCATTATGACTGGTCATAAATATTTAAAGATATCTTTAATTATTTTACTACTAGTACACACTAGTAACAATATATTTGAAGATTAAAAGGAGTAGACGCACATTTACGCTGATATATGCACCCACAATCAAGCTGCTTGTGCGAGTTTGCAACAAGCTTTTCACTCTCCACGGCTCACACGGTGATGTCATAATAAAGTGATTTGATTTGACATCTCCATATGTAATCGTAGATATCTCTGAAGTAATTCGAGATGTCTTCAATTCAGTCGTGACTAGGAGAAACTCCTTTAGAGATAACTTTAAATACTTTTCAATGTGAGTCTATCAAGCAATGTGACTAGTCGAAGTAGATTTGTTGTGACTCGCCAGAAATGTTTTATGACTAGTCGCCGCGAAGGAATAAATGTTAATTGTGATCTCTGTTTAGCCGATTAGAATTTTAAGACCTGTCATGGTGGGCGGCACAATAGCGGTAGTCTGCTCCACGATTGGTTCGCTTCGACCAATCAGAACAATGAGTCAAAATCGTGCTCTTGCTTGGTGTCAAAACCACTGAGTTTTTTTGACTTGGCGAAAGCAGTGGTGAGCAAGAGCCGACAGATTGCAAGAGCAGCCCTCGACAACTGATCTGCATTCAAGTCATCAACACACACATGCTGTGATTTCAATTACTTGATTTTAAATGCTTGAGTTTTAGGAATTACACATTGAACACTGTATGGGGGGAATATGAACTTTGTTATGATAGTCTTGCTCTTGTGAGGTGAATAAATGCGTCATTACTCGGCACAAGCAGCAAATGTCGTGGAGCCTCGGGATCGGAGGACGAGAGATAGTGACACTGACGCTCGCGCTCATTTCATATTCATGGCGCTGGGAATGTGTCGGGATCCTCTGGGGGTTTCCGGAGGAGAGGAACTCATGCGAGACGGTTCAGAAACGGCACGTCATTACGGCGGCCGCACACATCTGTCTCCTCGTAAGCACACCTGCTCTGTTACACTTCTCTCACACGGGCGTGAAAAGGCCTTATCAGAGGGGCAACAAAGGAAAGACTCGACATGTACTGTAGGTTTGCCTTCAGGAGACAGCGCTATTGTGCTTGTGACATCACACGAGTGGCTGGAGTACACGCGTGTACGAGCCGTGTTTGTGTTTTGTAAGTTCATATGTGCAATTAGGCTGCGCAGGAAGGGTGAAAGGACTGTCACAGTCGTAGTGCTGTGGTGTAATGATTTAACTGGATGTAAAAGCAGAGAGTAACGTGGCTGGTAAATAATTTTTATGTTATTGGTGTCTTAAAAAACATCACAAAAACTTGATTTGGTTTTGGGGAGTTGTTGAGGATTCCAGTTGAGCACTTTTCACCAAATATGAAAAATTCCGTCAAATCCGTCATCAATATTGTCCATTTTGTTCGTTCAATTTGACCTGGGGCCTTTTATTATGCAAATAAGTCCAAAAAATATTGTCAGAAAACAAAAAGTTCCCCAAAACAGTGTGTGTGTGTGTGTGTTACAGAAAGTGTGGGAGTGTGAGACAGCAGTGTTTTATGTCTCATTGTGTGCTAAGAAAGAAAAAGTGTTTGATCTTTCTGACTCTTTTTAGCTTCTGAAGGGTCAAATTAACCCAACATTATCATTGTGACAAAAACATGTAGCTCGCGTTACAATTATGTGAACGGAATCATTATTTGTTATATATAGATTACACTAACTAAAACAAGCAGGAGAAGATTCAAAGTGATTTTTTATTTTTAAACATTTACCACTGGTCAATTTCACCTGAACAGTACCTTTGTGATCTAAACATGTAGCGTAGTGTTACAAATATGTGAACGGAATAGTTATATTTTTTATATGAAAATTACACTAAATAAGCCAAACAGAAGTTTCAAAGTGGAAAAAAACTTTGAAGTATTTTAAAAATATTTTTAAACTTTGAAAACGGTTCAAATTGACCCAAACATGAAAGAAGAGTTAAGCCAACAATACCCTACCCACAGCCTGTTGGAGTTTCACTGTACACATCGGTTGTTTTCATCTTTCTTATTCACTCAAATAATAGAGCGACTCTCTCGTCAGAAATCATATCAGTGTGGTTTAGATAACTTTGCAGACTTCCCCAGACATTAATCGATCAGTCATTATGAAATGACTGCCAGCAATGAAGCCAATGGTATTAGCCTGTAGAAAAAAAAATACAATCTGTGATTTTTCTGATGTGTACAAGTGCTGTTGGCATTAGAGCCACCGAACACTGTTGAGATGTTTACAAGTGATGAGAAACGTGTCAAGCTTTGGGACCATCACCAGCATCACAAGAACTGTCTGCTCTTCTTTGTGGTGCGAGATCTCACTCGTCTCCTGCCATAAATCTCCTCGTTTTGCTGCTCGTTTTTTGACTCAATCTCAGTTCGATGAGAGAAGATAGAACACAAACGGCGCTTCAAGCTGAAGCTCGGTCTCCGGGGGCGCCTGCAGACATATTTCCATCTAAATGCAGATTTTTTGTATCTTGTGTGATTTTGTTACACTTCTTACTTTCATTATTTAACCATAAGGGACTTAAGCAATTGTCTTATTTCCGAGTCCAGGTGTTTAGGAAGCAGCGGCATTTACAATTCTTCCAAACATGTGTGTACTGGACTAAATTGGAAGCAAATCGCATAATTAAGTAGTGGTGGAACATTCGCTAGCAATGGTAAATCACAGCCGCCGGCACCGAGTTTGAGACCCGGGTGGGGATGGTCTGAAGCAGCGGTGGCTCTCCTTGAGCTCTGCGATGAGTCCAGAGATGCTGGGACTGTCTTCCCCCCTCCGTCACTCAGAAATGAAATGGCTAAGAAATGGAATAGAAAGCAATAAGCATTCTTAAGACACTGGAACCTGTTTCTTAACCTGCGCTCAATCCAACCCCTGAGGTTTGGGAAAAATCAATATCAGGGGTTCCGTAGAGGTCTGGACACTCGTGGCTTGTGGTTGACAAGTGGTTGACTTAAGACTCGTGACTTTATAAGTTTATTCATCTTTCAGGCCGGTTAGTACTTTTCACGGTAAAAGTTTAAAGTAACGTGTAAAGTGAGTGAGATTGTCAATATGGCCTGCCATATACAATAATGTGCTCTGCATTGAGTGAATTGCTCTGGTTTGGAGTTCAGTGTCTTGCCCAGGGACACTTAATTACTGAACCAGCCGTAGGAGGATTCGATACTGCCTCTCCTACCACTGGACCACAACTGCCCAGTAATCCCCCCATATAATCGTAGTCAATGATGTTTTACATTTCAAATGGTTAACGCAAGGTAACGCAGCAGCTTAAAGATCTACATTTAAAATCACACAAACTGTATACAGTACTCTAAACTTCAAACAGGGACGCTTTTTTTAGATCCCATGTGTTACATGTTTTGGTATCGAAAATTGCAGTACAGTATATCAATATCAAGTGACTTCTAAGATGACAGAGTTTCAACACTAGGCGGGATTTTTGTTGGGTCAAGATCAGTTTCTAAGTCAAGAATTTGGATCTCTAGTTCAAGTTCAAGTTCAGTGCATTTGCAACGGTCTCAAAGCGCATGTGTGGAAAAAGTAAAAAAAACGAAGATTGTTTCATTTTATTAATTTGTTCCTTACATTTCATCTGCGCAAAAAACGGCATTCTTTTCAAGGGGATTGCGAGCTGGCCCAGACATGTTTTTTCACAATTAGTTTTGGGGCATTGAGTCAAAAACTTCTTTTCTCTTGCCTTCAAACTTTGTGATGTTGAGCTCGGCCTTGCAGCCGAACTGCTCGCGCGCATCTCCTGAAATGGGAAATGTCGACCCATTCTTTCACTCTCTGTAATCTTACATCTTAAATTACCTTTTAAAGCATAACTATTTTTGAAAGACCTTAAACCTTAAACACTATAAGACCATTGCAAAGGACTCACATTCAAGCTGTTTTTTTCCCCTTGTGGATTAAAAGAAATGTTTAGCTCTTTCATCACAATTTCTGAAAGATAATGGGACGATCACTCACTCTGCTTCAGTACATAATATCTGTGAAACCATATGGTACAAAGGTCCTCATACCACAGTCTACTGGTTCTCACCGCCTCATATTGATTCACTCAGAGTTGTAGATGATTACTAAGATGTTTGAATCACTACTACGCTCTTTTTCCGCTGACCAAGGATCAGGTTGTGATCTGTACTCGGCTAGTTATAGTTTTGCTGGCTTTGCAAAAACGTGCATTCAAATATTAACTACCCGTCTCCCTGTCTAATTTCACATTCCAATGATAAGAAAATGCGTACAACAGGCTTGTAGTCAGGAAAATTTCCTGTAGGTTAAAGTGAGAGTGTTTCATCTGATGGGCTTCCACTCTCCAAGCCATAGAAACGGACAAGCTGATG
Organism: Paedocypris micromegethes; assembly: GCA_028031935.1. Lineage (NCBI taxonomy): Eukaryota > Metazoa > Chordata > Actinopteri > Cypriniformes > Paedocypris > Paedocypris micromegethes. Next base: position 2,409,538 of record CM051497.1, read on the forward strand.
GAACATGGATGAGACAGAATGCAGAGAAGTTTGAAAGCAACCAGAGGGAAAAAAAACGGCAAAAATAAAACACTTCAAGTTACTTTGTAACACTCCACATTCTTTTCCTTTTTTTTGTAATTTCAGATTACAATTGAAAATGTCTTCTCTTTTTTTCCCCCTACAGAGTAAAAGTCAACCAAATAAATCAATGGACTTTTTCACTCTACTAAGAATAATCAGTGCCATCTTTTTCTCTCCTCAACCCTCTTGTCATTCTTTCAGTCTGTCTCGAAGCAATTACATTCTCACCTTCCTAGACGCAAGTGTGAGAGATGAACGTGCGCCGTGTGCGCCGTGATAAGCTATAATGCAAGCGTACATAATAGAAATGGCATTTCTCTCGGGATTGAGAAAGAACGGCAAAACTGCGCCACGCTAAGAGTTTCATCAACCCCATTTTGCCCGTATCACATATTGATTCATTTTTATTTCGAGGCGAGTGAAATTATGGCCAGTGTAATAACTCCATTTGCTTGCTTTCTTACTGCTGCCAGGTTGTGCGGAATTCTTAAGTTGCACAGTAAACAGAGAGGCTATGAATAATATATACTTTACAGCGTTGTGTAAGGCACATCTATTGATTTAGCAAACAACTTTGCATGTCTCTCCCAGGCAGCACAAATCCATCTTTAGACCAGTTCTAAAATGGGTTCCATCCCCTCCCGGTCACCATATTGCATTTTTAATTTTCTTATTTGTTTACAGCCACAGCAGAACACACAAATGTAATGTGTATGTGTCAAGTCGACTCTGTGTAAGTGCAAGTCGCTTAACTGCGAGATTCGTTTATCTGCACGTCAGTCTTCGGTCCCGTTTTTAATCCCATTCAAAAGATATGAAAGCTGCTCCGTTTAAGTGCAACATCTTTTAACTGCAATCTCCGCATAACTACAAACGCTCATTTGGTCCGGACTACATAAAGATTAACTTACACAACAGAATTGGAATGTCCAGAACAAACTGTAACCCTGTTTATTTGAGTTTGTATTATTTAGTTTTAAGCTCGTATTGCATATATTACAACTACGTCAATATTAAATAATAATAATAAAACCGGAGTTGGAATAGCTCTTTTGGATTTCGCTTTTACTGAGAGAAGCATAAGAAGGTAAACATACATAAAGGGTAGTTGGAAAAGTTTGAGATCTGCTGTGTAACAAACTGCTCAAGCTGATTCGTGTGAATAAAACAATTTGTGGATTAACCACCGCGTGAGCGAGTTTTTTGTTGTGCGTCGTCATTCAACGTACATTTCTCATTGCACGCGGATGCGTTGTGGAACAAAAAAATAAAAAAAACACATTTTGATTTGTTTAATTCAAAACGACAGTTATAAATGTGAAATGGAAGGAAACGACACACAAGCCAAGCCTGATGAACCGTGATGATATTATAAAACTCCTAGTCATGATTTTGTGACTTAATTCATTTGATCATAATTCATTCATTCATTGAGATCTGTTTTGGTCAAATATTTGTGAATGTCACCAGGCTTCGTTTTGATTATTGAAATACAGTCTATAGTTGTAGTACGTAGTTAAATAAGTTGTGGGGGTGTCGTTATCCACGCCCACTCCGTATTAGCACACACTCTGCATATCTGCAAGTTGGGGTCTGGTCCCGAGGGGGTGCACTTATACAAACTGTATTTTGTGGTGTGTAAATCAGATCTGAAGTAACAAACACTGCACAGAGACTCTGAACCTGAGTGTGTGTGTGTGTGTGTGTGTGTGTGCACCTTTGTTGCAGAACTATACATCTTTTGTACCATAAGCTAACATATCGATATACTTCTTCCTTCTCTGTAACGCTGCTTTGTTTGCTGACGTTTGTAACCGACACTTACGTTATTACCTCCAAAGATCCGAAACAAGAGGCGTAATTAAATGTAAATTGTCCATCGCAGTCTCAAACTCCACCACGTTCTTACTGAGCCTAGTTCGTAACTGATAACTGTGCATGAAACCATTTTTAATACCGTGAGACGCATTCCTTTCCACTGAAGCTTGTCTTTTATTGTCCAGCTGTGGTGAAAAGTGAGATCCTGGTGAACATGCGCAGGGTGACACATCAGAAGCTGGTGGAGCCGCTGTCGGGCACCGTGCTGCTGCCCTGTGTCTTCACTCTGCACCCCAGCTCTTCTCAAGAACCTCCCCGCATCAAGTGGACCAAGCTGTGGGGTCAGCAGAAGCAGCAGTCCATCCTGGTGGCCAAAGACAATGTCATCAAGGTGAAGAAAGCCTTCCAGGGTCGGGTCCTTTTGCCAGCTTACTCGAAGAACCGCTACAACGCCAGCTTGGCACTGAAGGGTCTGCGATCCAGCGACTCCGGAATGTACCGCTGTGAGGTTGTGGTGGGCATCAATGACGAGCAGGACACCGTCCCCCTTCAGGTCACCGGTAAGGTCATGAATGTCGTCCTGTCAATCATTTGTCTCTCATCATTAAATATTTTCCCTTCACATCTGTTGGTGTTCCTAGTCAGATCAAAACTTGCAGGCTTGGAACAAGCAGCTGTTTGATCCTCTCTTTCACAGTTCCACAGTTCCAACTCTTCCACAGTTGTGAAATATGTAATGAAGCTAAGACTATGATTATAAAATTACAAAACGTAAGACGATTATAAAACATATCTAAAATGTAACTGTGTGTGAGTGTGTGTGTAATTATTCTGTAAAGAATGCAAGTCTATGCTGGCTCATGATGTAAACCAGGAGGAAACATCAAGCAGGTCAATGTTCTAAGCAGTTGTGCAGGTCAATGTTTCTAAGCCGTTGTAGGTACCGAATTGGCTCGGGTGTAAAATCGACTCTGGCTCCCGCGACTAATGATGATGTCACACCACAGTTACACCAATTGGACCAACCACGTATCATCGAGATGTTCTCGGGCTCATCATATTGTTGTTTTCATTTTACAATATCCTTTTGAAACCTAAAGTTGTTTGCAGTCATAACTCATAGTGACATTTGTTTTTTATTTTAAGGTGTGCCTAACATAATTGTTTGTTGTGAATGTATGACTGTATAGAAAACATTTATTTATGCTGTACAGTCTGGTGCAATTTCGCCAAATGTCTGCTTTACTTATTGATAACTATAATCAGTCATGTTGATAACTAATAATGTTAATTATTGTTAATAATCAAAAACAGTGTCCAAGCATTTTATTGCAAATGCATTTTGTTCCATTTTCAATCACGTTGAATGAACTAGGTGAGGGCGAGACTTTGATAAGTCCCTTGTGCAATGTAGTGGGTAATTTCGATGTACAACTTGTCCGTGTTTCTCACAAAAGGAAAGTTCTTGATTAGAATTTTTTTAAAGCTTTGCATTTCGCCCGGACCATAGTTCATTCTATGGTTCCAATGACCATCTTACACGTCATCTGCCAAAGTGATTTGTCTGGACCAATCACCATCTTACACGTCATCGTGCCAACTTACAGCCAATCAAATTGTGTGACATCATCCTTAGTCGCAAAACCCAGAGCCGATTTTACACCTGAGCCAATTTGGTACCTACTCCGTGTTTGAACTGCTTCGTTCCACTTGCTCACATGCTGTACAGTTTTCAACAAAGACTGTGTCTCTGATGAGACTCTCCGAATTTATGTGTTCAGTGTGTGTGTGTGTGTGTGTGTGTGTGTGTGCGTGTGTGCACTGAGCTGGTCTAGTTTCTGTTATCTTCACTATGAATGTCGTTATCTGTAGAGCTGCTGTGCTGTAATAGGTGTTGTGATCGAGAAGTCTTTTGTTCTGGTCATCTAAGACCCGTTTATGAAAAGGTGGTTTCAAAAATCATTTACCTGCACATTCATCATCTGCATTTGAACTCGTGTTTAAATACATTGTTGAATAAACACAGCATATAATAAAGCAATACTTGTTCTGATATGATGCTCCACCCTCACAGGCGTGGTCTTCCACTACCGCGCACCCCATGACCGCTACGCGCTGTCCTTTCCCGACGCCAAGAGAGTGTGTGTGGAGAACTCGGCTGCGATCGCCACGCCGGCCCAGCTCCAGGCCACCGCCGACGACGGCTACGACAACTGTGACGCGGGCTGGCTGTCGGACCAGACTGTGAGGTCAGAACCGCTGTCTGGTGGAATATGCTCTTTCTTTTCATACGTCCTCATTCCTGTAAGTTAAACGGTTTACTAGGAGGATTTAAGCAGCGAGCTAGTCACAGACGGAGCATTCCTCCCAAACATGCAACGGTGGATCTCGTGTAACTGGCCAGTGTGGGACCGTCATGTCTGTGTAAAGTGTGACCCACAGAGATAAACTCACGGTTATCGACACGGAGCAACAGAAGAGAAGGGAGGACACGTGATCTGGTTGTTTCATCTATGGCAAGACAAGAAGACAATTTTCACACCTCATGCTCAAGTTCAATTTTATTTATGTATAGCTTTTCTTAGTTCCAGACCAACGCAAAAAAGTATTTTTAGTCTTTAAAGAAGAAAAATATCCGTTGTTCACCTGTGTTCAAAATTTAGGAAAAAAAAGACTAGTTAAAAAAGAAAAATGTTCACACTATGGGCTTTGACGATGCTGCGTCATCTCCTCTGGCAGGGGTGTGGATCACTCAGGACCTCGGCAGGGGAGGGAGCAAGAACAAAAGCTCTTAGCACTTTGAAGGGCTCTAAGACAATAATAATTGCTTTGGTGCAAGTGAGGTTCAGTTCCGGTCTTCTACCGTATGCAGCCTTCCTATTCGTTAATATTAGTCATTGAACATGTTATTATTACAGTTATAAATATGCTTCATTGAAGAGATGTGTTTTCAATCTAGATATATATGAACTGACTAACTGATTCTGATTTACGGATCGGGCTAGGCAGAGTGTTCTATAATGTTGGTGCTAGATAAGCAAAAATCTTCCCCCTGTTAAGGTTTTAGACGTTTTTGGTGGCAACTCATAGCTGGCCTGAGATGCTGTCTCACAATCTGTCTCACAATCTGTTGTGACAAACAAGAAAACAGTTCAACCGAGTGAAACACTCGGGTTCCATTTTCTTTATAGCAATCTGCTTGAGTCATTGGTGTCATTGATTGGCTGAAATTGCATCACATTCTTAACAAAAATTGATTTTTCATTGAACTTGCAAGCCCATTAATTATCTGAATTATTGTGATGTGTTGTGTATGTATGTATGCATGTAAAAATATTTATACAGTATGTTTCTGAAGAAACATTTCACCAGTTGGTAATTGGTCGAGGCTTTTGGCAAATAATCTTGGAATGTTTTTTTTTCCCCTCTCTCTGGGAAAACGGTAATTGGGCCGTCTCCAGAGAAACTTGGCTCCACATCAGTGAAGACGCAAAAGCACAATTAGTGCAAGTGTATGGAGACATCAGAGATCTCTGGACGAGGAGAAGATGTGTTGTGTTTTAATGGGTTCATATAGCAGACTTCTGCCTCGTTTCCTGCTGTTACTTAGTATTTTTGGGTTTAACTCCACCAGGTATCCGATCCAGTCTCCTCGACCTGGCTGCTATGGGGACAAGGAGGACTCTCCTGGAGTGAGGAACTATGGAATCAGAGCTCCAGAGGAGTTGTTTGACGTGTACTGTTTCGCCGGCAGCTTGCATGGTACGTCTTAAAAATATCCAGGATTGCAGATCAGTCATCCGGAACTTTCTCAGACTGGGTATTACAGGTGCTCCTACAGTCTAAGAACACCCGAGTAGGTCCATCGCTTCAGCTTTACGGTCTGCGCCAGAAAGGCTCCAGGCTAAAATGACAATATCCTCTTACAATTTCTTTAATGCTTATCTTGCAAATGGATTAGTGGTTGGTTACATAAAATAGTAGATAGTGCATTTCATATTTTTTTGTTTAAGAGATGTACATTTTTGCCTTTAGCAGACAAATGTATCTATAGTGTCTTACATTGGACTCAAACGGGTGTTTTGAAAACCATTCTAACCTGATTGAAATAACAGTAGATGGATAGGTTTTTTTTTTAGATAGACAGACAGACAAAGAGAGAGAGAGAGAGAGAGAGAGAGAGAGAGAGAGAGAGAGAGAGAGACAGACAGGCAGACAGACAGACTGATAGATGGATGAATGGATGGATTGATGAACGGACAGGCGGGCGGTTGGATGGGTAGGTAGGTAAGTAGATAGATAGATAGATAGATAGATAGATAGATAGATAGATAGATAGATAGATAGATAGATAGATAGATAGATAGATAGATAGATAGATAGATAGATTGATTGATTGATAGATTGATAGATAGATAGATAGATAGATAGATAGATAGATAGATAGATAGATAGATAGATAGATAGATAGATAGATAGATAGATAGATAGATTGATTGATAGATTGATAGATAGATAGATAGACAGACAGACAGGCAGGCAGGCAGGCAGGCAGGCAGGCAGACAGACAGACAGACAGACAGACAGACAGATAGATAGATAGATAGATAGATAGATAGATAGATAGATAGATAGATAGATAGATAGATAGATAGATAGATAGATAGTTACTGTTGTTTTCTTGTGCAGGTGACGTGTTCTACGCGACTGTGCCGGAGAAACTGAGCCTGGCATCGGCTTCCGTTCACTGTCATTCTCTTGGGGCACAGTTGGCCACCGTTGGCCAGCTCTATCTGGCCTGGCAGAGCGGTCTTGATCGCTGCGATCCGGGCTGGTTGGCCGATGGCAGCGTGCGGTATCCCATTAACTCGCCGCGTCGTAACTGCGGAGGGGACGAGCCCGGGATCCGCACTCTTTACAACAACCCCAACCGCACCGGCTTCCCAGACACCACCGATCTTTTTGATGCCTACTGTTTCCAAGGTGTGTTGGAGGAAACCTCAATGCCACTTATGCCAGGGCCGTGGGGAGAGGAGAGATTCTAATATTTTTTTGCTTATTAGCTCAAGACACTTCAGTTCTATTCTCTTTGTTCACTACGGGTCACTCATAAAGAATTCTCACACATCCTGTATGCATTTTTTATTGAATTTTCAAGAATAATTTATATGTGAGATTCAGTCTGACGATTCTAAAAGTCATTTTACAACATTAGTGACATTAGTTTTCTCTCATTCTTTTATATGAATGACTTTTGTAGGGATTTTTACTTCACTGTACTTTTGGTTGCTTAAATTAAATATATTATTATTGGTATATTTTCCAGAGACTGAAATGGAAAAGCACACCCTCGTTCGTCATCAGACCATAGAAACCCCACCAAGCGACGATGGACAGTTTCAACACAATGGAGCTTTTCCTGAACCTACAACCTGGACGGGCTTGGTGGACCTCGAGAAGGAAGATTTCAAATCTTTCATGGACAATGAATCCTCGGAAATCTCAGAAGAACATGTTGTGATCCATCTTGGGCCTGGTGAAAAGTCTGCGGGTTGGGGTGAAGAAGATTCTAAAAATACTCTGGAGAATCAAGAAAACATGCAAGGTGGGTCCGCAAGAGAAGAAACGGATGAGACCGAGGATCCCAAAGCGTCTCCCGACCCTTCTACAACCATAGCATCCTCTTCTACTCAAGCACAGACCAGCCACAGTGTCATTTCCACTTTGGTGAACACGATCATGAAGCCCTTCAGATACTGGAAAGCAAGCGGAGAGCCTGTGACCCCGGCCACCGAATCCAGCCTTTATAAAGGAGTATCTGAAGATCTCCCACCCGCCTGGACTAAGCCAACTGGAAGAAAAGCCAGCAAAGGAAGCAGTAATAATGCTATCGTGGATCAGATTGATCCACAGAAACGATCTTATAAGGCCATGCCGTCCGATTCTGCGGAAGGTCTGTTGGAGCAGGAGAAAGAAGTGTTCTTAGAGAAAGAGGTGTTCTCAGAAGATCCAAACAATCCAAACATTACTGAAGCATCCAGAGGTATGTCTATGCAAAGATGCTCATTATTCAGATTGTTTTAGCACTTCAAATAAGTATTTTTACTTTTAATTATATCATTTTTAACTTAAACTTTATTTTTATTATAATATTATTAAAATTTTTATTATTATTTAAATTATTTGTATTTCTATTTTTAAAGATTGTATTTCTGTCTAACCTAACCCTAATTATTGTTTATTTGTTTTAAACTTAAACATGTTAGCGATACTGTATTTTATTTTTTTATATACATTTGTTGTACCGTATGCTGTGACTGGATATTCGGGGAAGGATAGTGACGTGTAATTACATTTGTTTTTGCAAAATTGTTTATTATCTCCATATAAAGTTGAGCATTTTTTGAGGAAAAGAGAAAACCCCTAAGCGCAAATGGTTGTGTTACACGTCGCTGCAGGTTTCAGACACGCTTTCTTCAGGAAGAAGCTATAGAGGTCATAGTTCTGAGACTCAGCTCCATCTCCGCTGCTCCAGGGCTTTTAATGGATATCAAAGCCTGTCATATAAATGCCAAAAAAGCTCAGCACTTGGGGTTTTAGGGGGATGAAGTGTACATTTAGAACATGGCCAACCTTGGGCGAGGATGGGAGCGTGTCTGACTGCCGTGGCTGCAGTGTGGTGGATGTTGGCATCAGTCTGTTCTCAAGCCTCCGTCGGTACAAATCTCCTCCCCGGCCCCCGCCAGCCAAATTCAACAGGGGACGTTAATGTTTAATGAATCCAGCTTTATTCCCCATGCATTATTTACATTAGAATCTGATTAATGTGCTTAGACCCAAACCACGTGCCCGGCCGCAAACCTCAAGTCTGTCCCAATTAGAGATCTTTACTCTGACTGCGATGTGCAATCATCATCTCGGCGGCCAGTGAGTGTGTGTGTGTGTGTGTGTGTGTGTGT
>CM051497.1:2418388-2559507 GCA_028031935.1 Paedocypris micromegethes
CGCGTGTGTGTGTGTGTGTGTGTGTGTGTGTGTGTGTGACAGAGAGCTGAGGTCGTATTGGGAGAATTCAGAGACTTCACTCGTTGGATTTTTTTATGTAACATTTCCTCTGAAATGAGTTTGTATTTTTACAGGTTTTGCTGAAACTGGCTTATTATCAGAAGACGTGATTTTCATGCACAGAAATGCATCGCTAGTAACTACGTGTCTCAGAAATCAGCTCATTAAACTCGCAACATGCGTTCTGTTCACCAGCATCTGATGTGTTTTATTATTATTGTTGATATTATAATTATTCCACTTATTTGCATTAGGGTTTTTTTTTTTATTATATCCTATGCTGTCCTATAAATCTAAAAGCAGAATGGGTTGTATTAACTGAGCTTATAAATCACATTAGCATAAGAGTCTGCTGAGATGAATACGATATTCATGTCATTAATTGCTCAATTACTTGGTAATGTAAATTGTACCGCATGAGTGTGACAGCAGCAGTGGAGTACTGAATAATTCATTGACTTTTAATATTTTATAGTGTGTACAAAGCATATGGTCTGTTAGCATCTATTTTCACAGCAAAAGTGCAAAAAAAGAGCATGTTGCCTTTAAGGGAAATTTGTTGTTTTCACTGAATATTGAATCTCATATTATGCAATTCCTAAATAATTGTTTTGGAAACAGTTCAATGATTTAATGCATGAGACACATGCTTTGCGTTTTTCATTTTCCGTTACATTAATCAGAAGTACCAGATTTCTCGTTTCTGGCATTGCACATTTCAAGCACAACCAACTGCCAGAAAGACTCTTAACTGTCTCCTGGCAAGAAAATAAAGGTCATTTGTATTCAGACATCCTCCTACAACAATAATGACCAGACAAGGTGTTTTAGAGCAACAGATGAGATGCTCGTGCCTCAAGGGCAGGAACAGATAAATCACGACAGTTCTGTGCTAAACTACACATTACATGTAATTACCGTGGCTCTGGGAGGAGAGTCAGCGTACCTTTGCTCTAATTAAACTCACATTTAAATGAAATGATCTTCTCCTTCACAAAGTTAATCACAACACATTCTCGTTCCTGCAGGACCGGTTGAATCGGGGGCAGAAGATTGGACTTTTTCTTCAAGTCCGCCTGTTTCTAAGAGCAGCGTTGGGTTTCTGCGGAGCAGTCAACAAATCTGGCCACTGAAGGTTTTGAAAGGTTCAAAGTCAGGTTCCCCAGGCAGCGCCGAGGATTTGGTGGCTCATACAAATAGTCCAATGGAAGCTAAAAAGGGAGACTTGGAGATTATGACAATTCCTGTGTTTCAAAACAACCCGGAAAACTTCTCTGGGGAAGGGAAGGATGCGACTGAAGACACTTACACACTTTCCAAAGGCTCTTCTTTGCCGCTCAGAGCAGAGGATGAAAAAGATGGTGAGGGAAGTGGGGGGAAAGATTCTCTTCTGTTCCACCCTGAAAGCCGCTTGAAAGGAAATGACGACCAAAGTGTTTCCCTGACGTCCACTGTCAGATGGCAATCGATGAGTCCAGCCACCAGACCAACCGATGCCATCAGTTCTCCTGCACCCAGTCGGCAGGAACCACCCGCAACGTTTGAGGAAGCTAAAGGGGAAATTGTATATATCCATCGTCCTATTGAAAAACACAAGACAGATTTTAACAGCAAATTGACGTTGCCTTTTGTCAAAAGGAAGCACAACTGGGACTCAGAAGCTTTGTCTCCACCTGAGGATCATATTCCCACCAAACGTGTCAGACCTGCTGACTTTGCTGAAGACAACCTAGCTACCACAACCTCTGGAAAAGCCATATTGCCTTCTCTAGATATGACAACGACTGAAGATGCTCTCTGCACTCCAAACCCAACCGTTTCCAGCACATGGTTACCTGTGGTCCAAGAAGAAGATGATGCTTCTCAACCAGCCGTCTCTACCACAGTGAAAGCTCGATCAGAACCTGAAGATGACTTGAGTATAGTACAACCAATGGGTCCATACGCAGAAGAAAACATTCAGTCGACGAATTCACAACTAGATGACACCAGGCAGTCTGAGTCCCGGTCAGGAGCATCTGAGTCTATTGTATTGGCTCATGGCTGGAAAACCTCCATACAAAATCCAACGGAGGAGCTGTCTACTCCAGGTGCAGAGACACCCTATAATCCTGTCTTTGGAGGGATGACTAGTGCGTCCAGACTGTCAGGTGAGTCTGCTTCCATCAAATCTTCTATCTAGACCAGGGGTGGGCAAATATTTTGATTCGTGGGCCACATTGGGTTCTAATATTTGACAAAGGTGCCGGACCGGGCTGGAGAAAAAAACACATTTTGGGTTGTGGAGGAAATACAGTGGTACCTCAGTTCACAAACGCAAAATTCATAAAATATACACCTTGTTTCACGAACTCGCCTAGAGAAGGATAGAACAGAAAGAAGAACTGTACTGCGAGTGGTGTGAAGACCTTTCAATAATTTGTTTTGCGCAAAATTCAACCCATTTGAGAGATTGCTGTACTGAACTTCCTCTTTGGATCCAAGTGAAGCGCGGAAGAAAGCAGAGAGCGCGAAAATGATTGAACGAGTGCATTTCTCTGACAAGCTTAACCTTCCAAATTTTTTAGATTAACAGGAGGTCATTTTCAGCTTTGTCTTGGGTTTGGGTTTGTTGGGTTTGACTGACTGGTTGTAAACAAGTCACAAACAGGAACAAAGCAAATAGGTTCCGAATTGTCAAGAATACAAAGAACAGCAAGAACATACATCGCTTTTTTTTCTTTTTTCTTTTGCCAATCATTTCTCCACTCAAGCGCTCCATTCCCGTTCTCCTTTTGTGTGTAAATCCCAAAGTACAAAGGCCTGAATTGTTCATGTCTTTGAGTAATTAGGGGGTTAAGACCAGGCAATTAAACGTCTCAGAGATCTTACTCTCAAGCAAATCAATGTTGACAGGAGCCTGCAAACGTGCTTGGTAATTGACTCCAGTCTCACTCCAGTCCAAACACACGTTTAAAACGGTGTTGTGTTCATACGACCAGCCTCCTTCCTTTGAATCGATTTCTTAGGTGCAGTCAAAGGTTTCCAGCCGTATCAGCAAGGAAACTAATGATTGTGAGCTCCGGCAAAGCTGAATGTAGAAAAGGAGCAAACTCAAAGATGCAAAAATCTGAAGGAGAAATGATGTGTTTCTTATCAAGAGCGTACGGCTGTTCTTAAACAGCTGTGTTGGGAATGGAGCAGTAGCTCTGGAAATGGAAGGGAAGATATTTCTTGGATGCTTTGCGCGTGTAGAAAAGAGTCACTTGTCCTGTTTTTCCTGCAGCTTTAGTTTCTGCTCGTCTGGAAGTTTCCCATTGAATGTTAGCTTCACTCCTTGCTTTTGAGTTTCTTTGGTGTTGCTCTTGAATGTGGCTTCTGATGGAGGATTCCATTCTTGGTTGGTTTGGTTTTCCAAGAACGAATGTCTTGCTTTGGTCCAGACCATTTGCCTGGATGTGAGAAAAAGCAAAGATTTGACCAAAATGAACTCTTCACTTGAAGCTTGAGGAGAGAGTATTTCTCTGAGAACCAGTAGTGTAATGTGCTCCATTGCTAATAGATAGTCAGGTTAGGTTGAGTTAAGTCAAGTCCGATCGCATCCCCCTGGCCTGGTCACGATGTTGGCGACTGTCTACTCGGTTTTGCTGCCAGTTCCTTTCTCTTGCTGAGAGAAGTGCTTTTTCTTTTGAGTTTAAATATTTTACCATTACAGGAGGAAATTCTTCTTTGGAGCAGTTCCAGATCAAAGTGTGGTTTGGTTTCCAGCATCAGATCTTTCCTAGAGTGAACATCCTAAAACTGCTGGAAAACTGCTGACGCAGGTCATGAAGAATTGCATATGTTTGGAACGATTGACAAAAACAAAGAATTTTAATACTTGATTATCTCCTTTTTTACAATTAATACTGTTACTATAAACTGGAGAAGCAGATACGCAAGGAACGGTATTACTGTAAACCTTCATTATCTCTGAGCGTGTGATGTTTGCAGTAAAAGCAGCGCTGGGCTTGCGATGCTTCAAAAGTTCCTTTCCGAGTCACTTCGTGTGCTTCCTGCAACATGGATCTGGCTTTAATAACTTCCCCCAGCTCTGAAAGCAAGTTTGCTGTAGATAATGATTGCATCAGAGGTGAGAAAGCGAGCCTGAAAGCTTGCATGTTCTTCTTAGTCTCCATTTATTTGGCTTTGATCATGTGGGGAACGAGCTCTACTACTGTTTGTCGACAAGCTCTATCAGTTGTATCTTCAGCTAACCGAGCTGGCGTCTCTCTCCAAGCAAACATCTCCCCACCTTTAGATGTTTGTTTACCGTCTCACCACCTCCACAACCCACTGGGTGCTCTACTGTCGCCGCGTTAGGAGCCATGATATATATTTTTTTATCTGTGTGCTATCACACACAACACATCCATGAATCAAACATGAATCGTACGCTTATGCGTAGGACGTAAATGAATCTGTGTCTTGCTTGTGGAGCTTTATTGTAGATCTTACTTTTACATGTATTTGACATCCACAACCTTTGGTGTTGCTTTCACTGCCCTATACGTTTTTACTGACATTACTGACATTTTTTTTTTATATATTAGCATGTAGAAATGTACCAATCCCGGGTGGCCATTGGTCATCAGGCCAATCAGTACAGAATGACTCAACTGTGTTTTCTTCAGCAAGCTCTTTCAAACATCACACTAACAATGCAAAAATCTTAATCTCTGGATTATCTGATGCTGATCAATCCAGCACTGGGACTCACGCAGTGTAACTCGCCTGCTTCTTGACAAATCATGAATCTTTTGTTGAAACGGTTTTAGAATTCCGCCAGAACTGTGGCTGTTTTTACCAGCTATCTTCGGCCAAGTAACCACCTTTGTAAGTGCATAGCAACCAGCAATTACACTCGTTTGCGTGATTTGTGCCCTCATAAGTGCCACTCGTCATGCCTCCATTATTTATGCTTTGCCATAAATGCCATCAGGACTTGGTCAGGTGAGACTCGTCTGTCATCATCGTGTTTTCATGAAGGAGATCTGGTGCACAAGCTGATGAGCAGAACCCAGAGTTTGGAAGCGAGATGAAGAATGGTTTTCTATCTGATTGTGTGTGTCGCTCTTGGCTTCTCACAGCCGGGCTGAATCTTCTCCGAGCTGAATAGACCAGACAGGCGCCCAGCTGAGATGCTTATTTTAGCAACATGGCATTTTCTTCTCTCCTATCACTTTGTGAGTGAATGTACCCTAGCGTTTAATGCTCTTTAGCACAGAATCAAGCTTCCGCCAAAAGGTTCTAAACACTCCCTCTTGCTCGTCGTTGCTTCTATAAATCCATTGTGCTGGTCTCCATGTGATCCAAAGTGAGCATCAGAACACATTGTCATGTGGTATATTGGCTGAAATGTGGAGATACAATGCAGAGATGGCCATTTGTTCCAATATTTCGATGTAAACTGTGTTAAATAGAGTCACTGTTCTTCTTGTCGGCAGATTGATGAAATATTCACAATAATCATGAAAATCAGTATACCGAATATAAGCACCCTGCGAATATAAGCACCCCCGTATTTTCAGACACAAAATAAATCAATTTGATTTATTTTAATAAATTTAACGTAAAAAAAAAACATTTATTTCATTTATCACAATCATTTATTTGTGGACTTTCAATTCAATTCAATTCAATTAATTTTTTTATTAACGTTTCTGGTTCAACTACGTTAATATTCTCTTATTTTTCTTTATTTAACAAGCCTATCTTGTAACTCGGATCAATTTGATATCGTTTTACTTGAATAATAAATAACTAAAAGTTGATTCTAGTGATCTAGTGATTCTGAGGATTCATTTCCCAAGATTCTTTGCTCTCTAGTCAGACTCTCTGTTTTATCCGACGCGTGCGAAGAGGAAGGATTATTATCCTCTTTTTTTACTCCTTGCTCGTGTTCTTCATTTTCGACACTTTCTGCAATGACACATACTCGTTTGTAGCCGGTTGTGCTAAGCTAAGCTACACGGTCGTGGTTTGTAGCCTATACATAAAATAATTGTACTGTATTTACTTACTTACTTCTTCCAGTGTTTCTTTTTGTCTCTCTTAAGTGTCACGGCGTGTCTAATATTTTTATATTTCTGTTATTGAGCCAATAAAGGCTTATACTAGATGCACGTCTGCCTACGAAGCATTGTTTAGCATGATAGACACACACGCGCGTCGCTCATAAAAGCGTTTTTGTTTATCAGTGATTGTTCCTGACTTGAAATATGTAAAAAAGGGAGCTTATATTTACGCACATGTTTGAAATCAGCGTTTGAGCATCAGAAATTTGGAAAAAGGGTGCTTATATTTGCGTAAATACGGTATATGTATGTGCAAATTAATATTCATTAGTGTTGAGAAACTCTGTTTGAGAGATTCTCCTCTGGTCTGCTTTGGGCTGTGTCATTGAAAGTAATAAACCATAAGTGGTTATCTGGTGACCCTTCGCAGATCTGCAGCCAGCCCAGTGGAGACGAGGGGGAAATGAAAGCGGGTGCAGAGGTGAAGAGAACAGGGATTGTTGATGTGCCGTGCAGTTTGACGCCCCCAAACACAGAAAAGCTTCGACTATTGTCTGTCAGACTCCAACTCTGGCTCTTCTGCCTTTCTGAGCTCAACAAATTTGGATGTGTTCCTCTTTTAACCTCTCCATCTGCTTCTTCTTTGGTTGCGCATGCGATCTATTATTAGGGCTGTTCAATGTGCGATTTGTAATATTATGCAAATCTTCAGATTCGGATGACACCATCAAGCTTTAATCTCTCTTCTGGAGCACTGAAGTGTGTCAGGATGTGGATATTATTGGAACGCTGAGGTGTCAGTGTCAGGATTATTTTAGCATTTGTGTTGCCGGGATGAACACGCTGCTCTTAAACATTTCATAGTGAAGTCTGAACTCGTATTGAGGATTTATGTGTTTGAAGAATCATCCAAAAAAAACAAAAGAAAGACATTGTTCAAATGACTTTTTTTGGGATACAACATTTTTTTTAGCATGTTAGGATAATGTTGATTAATTTAATGTGGTGTTACTTTCTTTAAGTTTTAAATTAAACACAAAAGTCAAATTAATTTACTTATATGCAGTTAGCTGCCATTTTTATCCGAAGCCACTTTTATTACTGCACATGGTTTTTCCAATCGAACAGTTTAATGCGATGCCTGGGTATTGAACCCATGAGCTTTGGTGTTTCAAAATGGAACACAGGAGGTTAAATATGCTAAAATCCTTAGCCATTTAAAGCTCATTTTCACAGGAATTAACCATTGGTTAATAGTTCTCCAACACTTCTTTAGCTGAGAATGATTAGTGGTAAGCTGCAGCCCTCCTCGCCTCGCCTCACATCACCTCAGCTCCGTTCTGTTCTGTTCTTCTAACCACATTAAATCACTATTTGCTTTGTGCTAGTAGATTGCCGGGCTCCAGAGGGGATGTTGAACTATCTGTGTTGCAGGACAAATGGGCTTCGGCTTCCCAAGGTGCTCACTTAACTCGCCTTCGCAGTAATTGTGGCTTCGTATCAGCTCTTGTGTTTGACCTTCGAGGACGGTGAAAAGTTCATCGCAACGGATTTCTCGCTGTTTGTTTAATTCCACAGTGGCCGCTTGTGTTGGTTGATGTTGAAGTAGAAGCACTTCACTGAAAGTGCACAAACCAAACACGTTCTGAAAATCCACATTTTTAGGTATTAATTTTTTTGAAAACCGATGAGGCTGCTGTAACTGAGTTCAGGGCCAAACTTCACATCCCTGAGCTCTAGTTTAAACTGCTTCTGATTTGTATCAATGGTTTAGGATTAAATTCAAGCACCTTTAATTCTTAAAATGTAGGCAGTTCAGTCTTTAGTGATTTAGTTTGGCATTTACCAAGCGAAGACTTACTCATGTCTTTTAGATAAAGTCATCATCGTGATATCCTGTAAGATGATGTTCCTATTCCTCGAGAGATTTCCTGGATGTCAGGTCTGATCTCCGTCTCCTAATTTTCTCCAAGTGTGAAGTGTTCCAGTTTGATATGAGTGAGTCACTATGATGGTCCACTTTTTTCCTTTTATTAGGGGTCCGGTGTTGCATAAACAGCTCATTTACGGGAGCTGGAGAAAACGCAGAGGGTTGTAAAGTACAGCCACATTGCATTAGCGTTTTCTTTTCTGTTCCCCCAGGCCGTCTGTCTCTCATGGCTGCTCTGTTTCTCAGAGCCCGAGTCTAAATAAAGAGATCACAATTGAGCCGTTTGGATGTAACTTTTGTAGGTCATTGTACCTTACCTTGCTTTTCACTGTGTAGTTCTAGTAGCCGACTTGATATCTTGTTCTCAAAGTTGCATTTATTATGTTCGCCTCATAAGGGAGTGTTTGGTCGGTTGAGACATGCATGAAGTTGGAACTGCAAATGCTACCATCTTCTGAAAGATCTAGAGTTGCCAATGACGTGACGGAGAATATTCTCGTACATGTAGGATGTGCAGTACGGTAATAGTCTTGAAGGTCAAAGGTAAAGGTAACTGCATCTGGTATCCAGTGTATGGAGACGAGCAGAGCCTCTGGCATTCAAGTTCAAGTTCAAGTTTATTTATATATCGCTTTTCTTAGTCCCAGACCAAAGCCACTATGCAGCAGTAGGGAAAAAAAAGAGTCTTTAAAAAAGAAAAATTTCCATTGTTCATTTGTGTTCAAAATTAGGAAAAAAGAGTAAATTAAAAAAGAAAAATGTCCACCGTTCATCAGTGTTCAGACTATGAGCTATGACCAGAAGAGCAAGCTAGATTGCGACCGTGGCTAGGGAAACAAAACCTCTCTGGCGGGGAGAGAGGAAACAACCTAGGGAGAACCCGACTCTCTGGTGCCAGTCTGGTATGCTAACATTACAAAGTTATTTTTGAAGATGGTTCCGCACGTTGTGTCCTCCGGGGCGTAAAGTGTGGCTGCTTATTCCTCCGATGACAATAAAATTGAAACCTCCTGATTGAAAATTCTTTGGAACAACGTCCTCGCCGTCCTGGTGATACTGACTCTCCTACAAGCGACGTCATCCCCCATCCTCGATGGCACTCTGCTCCAACATGTCATCTCATCCGGCAGGGGTGTGGATCACTCAGGACCTCGGCAGGGGAGTGAAACGAGCAAGAACAAAAGCTCTTAGCACTTGGAAGGGCTCTAAGACAATAATAATAGTTGTGATGCTTTGGCGCAGGTGAGGTTTGGTTCCGGGCTTCTACCTTATGCAGCCTTCCTATTCGTATTGTTCCTATTGATATTAATTATTGAACATGTATTTATTACAGTTAAAAATATGCTTCATCTTTTCAAAGTTTTTCTGCCATGGGTCTAAAGAACAACATTTCCTGGGGAGATCAAGACCCAGTGATTTGCCGAGTGATTTATTGATTGATACAATGTTAATGTGCAACTTGCAACTCAACAATAATTTTGCCGCATTTCTGAATTAGCGCAGGAGACTCTCTTGTGTAGACCGAGGCTCTAAAGCAGCCACATTCTGGCCCAATTTAGTTTTAGATGAGTAATGTTAAAGGAGTCGAGCTGAAAAGCCAGATGAAGTTAAACTTGTGTGTCTTACAGCATGTCCTGAGGTATTTCAGACTCATCCGCAGCTTAAGAGAGTCCCATTGGGAACAGGAGTCTTTTTGAGAAATGGTCTGCGTTGTGACTAATTGTTTGGAAACCGAATGTCTTTTTTCCTCTGTTGGGTTCCTTTCTGAGAGGCGAGAGCTCTCCATCCGCTCAGAAAGCGATCCGTTTAACAGGATTTGAGGATGGGAAAAGCTCTGGAGTGGGTGCTGAAGAGTTTATTCCATCACCATTATGACGAGAGTCCTTGAACTGTGCAGCTGGGCGAGAGTAGTGTGCAGGGAGAGTCTGGGCTCTAGGAGGCAGTCATTAACTTGGTCAGTGGCGAGTCTCTATGTCCTCGTACCCACTTTGAGATTTGACAATAACCCAGCGGCGTCACGAGGAGCCAAGCGGCTTCATGAGCTGGTGAGAGACAGGGGAACGCTCGGCCTCATTCACTCATCACCACCTTCGTGCCCGTTTCACCGTTTCAGCGTTTTTCTTCCATCTGTTGCTGTTGTTTTTAGAACTCTTCAATAAGAATGAACAAAACGGCACTTTCAATTTTCACATGTCAACTTCTGCCAAATACGTGTAATTATCTGAATCTTCCACTTTAACTCACAGTGATTGGACAAACAACGTCCAATCACTGTGACAATTTGGCAAAAGCGTCTTTGAACGTTGACAGTTTGGCACCATTTGAAATGTTAACACATTACACTTGTTTTAGTGCAAATAATATGAATCACTGGTGATAGAGAAGCTTAAAAAAGTCAAAAGCATTTTTGTCAGTGCCTATTGACTGCTATTAATAAAGCGTGCCACCATGAATCGCAGAGGCTCTATATTTGACGTACTGTATGTCTAAGACGACAAACAACCCTTTGAGTTCCAACAGTTATTAGACATTATCTGACAATGGCTAGGAAAAAAACTCTCGAGAAGAAGACAAACTGGGTGAGAATGTGGCTTGCTGTCTGGAGAACGTGGCTCTTGCGGTCACCTCTGGCTCTCCAGTAGAATAGAATTGAATAGAATAGAATAGATTGCCTTTTTTGTCATTGTTTCACAGGGTTACAATGAAATTATTATTGCTACTCCGTTTGGTGCAAAAAGAAAGATGAAATAATGGTAAAATATATACACTGAATAAACAATATGAATAACTGCACATGGTCAAATCAAAACATGGTCCAAAACACAGAAGGCAAGAAACGGTTCAAATATAATTCAAATGTAGTATTATAAAACAGAACATGTAGAGATAATGATATCGATTATATCGTAATAAAGTTGATATCCTAACAGGATTACAAATGTCTCCTAAAGTTTGAAAATAACGGTATATGTAAGTGAAGTTGCTTGAGAAATCCAAAAGTTTTCGATTAGAACAGTTCTTCTTTTTGTTCTCGTGAGGGATTGTTTGCTGGTGTTTAACTTTGTTCTGGATGTTGTTGAGAGGGAAGACATAAACCAGACTGTCATTGTAGACAGGAAACATTGTGCTGTTCATTTCGACACAAAGTAAAACTTGAAGTAAAAGTCACTTCCACTCACGTCTAGAGGCTGGCGGCGTGCGCTGTGATCCTGTCGGCTGTAAACACTGCTGTGCTGTTAATTATACCTATAGAGACCTGCCATCTTTGAGGAATCGTCACTTCTGTCTTCTAGGTAGAGAGGGAATATGTACCGGCACAATCAGTTTTCCACATAATGAGGTAGGCGATATGGCAAAAGCTGGTGTCCTTGTAAAGTGTCTGTTATCCTGCCTTCATCTCTGACCATTTCCCCCTCTCCGATCACATCTCACCATTTGAAGCTTTCCTGGAGTAGTACCTCACAGAAATAAGCATATTTATGACCCGGAAACAATATGCTAATGAGCTATAAATTCCAACCAAAAGCGTCCAGCTCCACTCGAGACGATGATCAGATAATTTATGACGACTGGGGTCCTGCAACAGCGATGTGGTGAATCGCATCGTCCTTCCCCGAGAAGCATCCGTCATGATGAGCAGGCGACGACACCAAACGTGTGCTAATCTCTCACCTTGCGGAAAGTCACATGCCGAAGTTTCAAGCGCTCTGTATGGGAATGAGTTTCGCGTTGGTGGTTTTGCCTTTTTTTCCTCTCTTTTGATTCTTTGATTCTTTTCTGCAGAGGAGAAGGATCCGTGCCAGACGAACCCCTGCCTGCACGGGGGAAGCTGTCTGACGGAGGGAGCGGGCTACAGATGCCTCTGCCCGCAGGGATATTCAGGGGAGAGCTGCGAGATCGGTGAGTGGATTAACACAAAGGTCAGCGGGGGGCAAACCAGGTCAAGGACGTCTGCAGCATTAGTAGAAATCTATGCGGAATTTGAAATCGGATGCACAGCTACTAACATTCGCCCCTGAGATGGAGATAATAAACCATCCATTGGCGTGACTGTGGAGCTTAAGGAGGTTTGCAGAATGATATTGCAGCAGTGAATGTATATACCGTCGATTCCGGCTGATTGGACCAGAGAACAACATGCCGCCATAAAGTGTGGTATATAAGCAAACTCTGGCAAATTATAAATCAATTTGGGATTTCGATTTCATCGTTGGTAGGACTAATATTAATTGCAGCCAAAGGCATATGTTTTTTGCATATAGTGGCAGAATTTACCATGATTTGTTCAACCAAAGACGATTAGTCGGCCTGGGGAAACATGCTATAATTTCCCCATAATTTCACGGTATAATAACAATAAGTGTTGTTAGCTAATGCTGTTCCGCTTGTTTTACAGATTCAGCTAAAAACAAAAGAGAGAAATGCTTGCGTTTTCTGCATTAAACTGAGGGATTTTCTGTCTTTTGGGACTCTAGATGTTTAGATAGTATTTGGAAAAAAGTCATTTAGAAACCTTGCATTATTCATCAGTGGTGCATCTGCTAGACTCCTGAAAGATTGATAAGAAGAGCAAAGACTCACTACAAACACAATTCACAACATGCCAACATAAAGTAGACGAGACTGTCCATCCATCTCGGCGCTTCCTTCTCCTGGATGCTGCTGAATCTGGTGTTGCTGGTTTGATTATCCCTGAGATTGACTTGATATTGATCGCGAGTGAGCACACATACTTTGAATAATGCAACAAAATCGGGATTTGTTTCCATCAACACCATGAGTTTCCCCTTAACACAGGAAAAACGGCGTCTCACCCGAGTCATTTAAGGCATGAATTAGTCCAAGAATCAGCCATCAGAGTCCGTCTCTGTGTGTGTGTGTGTGTGTGTGTGTGTGTGTGTGTGTGTGTGTGTGTATGTGGCAGTTCCCTGCGTGGCTCTGTTCTGCATTTGGGAAAAGGGTGGTTTCTCCATTTAGAACAATTCAAAAGCCAAATGCTAAACCGGCATTGCAAATATATTCAGCCTTTGGGGAAGTGGCGGCTGTTTCTGTGGAGACTGAATTGTAAATATAGATTTGTATTTTCACTATGTGGTATAATCAGTAGGAAGACTGCAGGTTAGGATGAATAAGATTGGGTTAGAGTTTGTATGATTACTGTATACCATACTTACGCAGCCATTCACTTTGACTCCAACTGTAAATATATGTAATCAGAGTAGAAATACTTTGTGAATCACCATGATCGCACTCAAGATTCATCCCTCCCTCAATTTAGCAATAACATATGTCGATATAAATATAAGCTTTTTGTGATCATTTGAATTTACGTCAGAAACGTCAGTAGCACCAAAACATTGATCTCCTTTTTTTTTGTTTTTTAAGAAGAAGAAGAATCAGAGAAAGAATAAAATAAAAAAATAGTTATTTTAAAACTGTTCAAATTGACAATCACACATGTAATTGTGCACAAGCTCACGTTGCATAGTTGAAATTTTGTCCTACCATTTCCAAAGCTGTTTGTCCACCAATCGACCAACCTTTTTTCGGTTAGAATGTCCTGATTGTAGTAGATAGTTGGCTCAAACAGTACATGTACGTATTTGGTCTATGGGAGACCGGATCACCTGGAGGAAACTCTTGTGAACATACCAATTCCAACGCCTCTTGAATTTGGGTCTTGAACCTAGCACCTAGGTTGGAGAGGAATCTTGCCGCTTGGCCCTCTTCAGAGATCTACAGTAAGTCAAGACCTTAAGGAATTCGGAACAGAGGATTGGAGGACACGTCCTGAGCGAGATCTCACGCACACTTTGATGTTCCTGTTGATGGATGGCTCTGTGGGCGAGCAAATCCCCGCGTGCCCGGCTGCTCTTTACACAAGATAATCAGCCGCGGTGGCTCATTAAATCATCTCTTGGCACATTCCATCCTGCTTAGAGAAGTGATCAACAAATCTATGAAAATCATTCTTCAATGTCTAACAAATAGGGCTCCCATGAATCCCAACAGCCTCCTTGTTGGAGAAGGTTGTCCTTCGGAGCCTTGAGCACTAGAGCGTGCGATCAATGGAGCGTTTGCTCTGTGAAAGCCAAGACGGGCATTTTTCTGTGTGATTGTGACTCCACTGGACTGCTTGAGATGGCATGAAAGAAAACATACAATTTGTTTGGTCAAAGCACAAACCGAATGTAAAGATGCAAGTTTGGCAAACTTGTTAATCTTTTTTATGGATATTTTTATGAATTATTTACTAGGATTTTTAGGATATTAGTGTTCTACAGTATATGTATGTTCTACATTCTAGGAGCAATAATTTGCTAGTACTTTTAATATTTCATCTGATTTTTTTTTTCTAGTTCTGTTTTTTTACGTTTCTGGCTCAATATTACATTTTCTATAATCAAAATTAATGTCCTCTTAAACATACTATATTTTCTTTATTTAACAAACCTAACTTGTGACTTGTATCACTTTGATATCTTTTTACTTGAATTATAGATAGCAAAAAGTCAATTCTAGTGGTCAGTTATCCCCTGTTTAGCAGACTGAGCGTTTTGATTGTGTCTGTTCTTTTGATTTTTTAACTTCTTGCCCGTGTTCTTCATTTTCGACTGTTTTGACTCTTTCTGCGATGACACACTGGACCTGTTTGTTAGCGCTAAGCTAAGCGGTTGTGGTTTGTAGTTTCCGTTTATTTTGATTGCTCCTGACTTGAAATATGGAACAATTAGTGCGTATATTTACGCACATATTTAAAATCTGCTATTATAAGCACTCCCTCCCCAATTTTTTTAGCTTCAAAAGTTCGCGTAAACGCTTATATTTGCGTAAATACGGTAATTGTTTTACTCTGTAAACTAGTCACGTCATGGCGTTTGGCCGGACTCTCGTGTTTGGCTTGTGATTGGCTGAACTCCGGTCAGTGCTGAGATGCCGATTCAGAAGTGTCCATCGCCATCGCGATCACCGTCTCAGTCTTCTGCAGCAGGACGCAAGAGGAATTTTTAGCGCCTAGTCATTTACTGTACCTTTGGGGACAAATTGATTTCCTATGAAACCAATGTTAGCTTTTTGAGCTTCTTATCGCTCTGGCAGGTGTATGGATGTGTTGTTCGGGGATGGGTTTTAGAATTGAGTTGTGCGGCCGGGCTCTTATCTCTGGGTTTCTGGGAGTGTGTGCCAGAAGGTTGAGCTTTCACTGGCTGTATGTTAAATGCTGATCATAAATACTCAAGGGAAATTTAGTTTCTTTCACGTTTTTCGAAATGTTGCCTGACGTGACTAAATTTATATAGCTGACATTTCAGTGTTTTCAGTGTTGGACAGAATTTTTGTCTTTTAAAGTAATGTTTTAAATGAACCATTTTTGTTGGTAAAGAAAAATCTGCAAATTATTATAAACCACAAACAAATTATGGTCAATATGAATTTAATAGGATTCAATCGCTATGGAGATGCTAAATGAAAATCCTCACCATTGCTGCTTGCTGCTGTATTTACCCTTTCTTTTAAAATGTGTGTGTGAGTGTTGACAAATGGTGGTAGACGGAGATGCCCAGTGGAAATCCTTGCACCCTGCCATTGCCGCTTGCAGCTATATTTATTTTGTCCAAAATCTGACAACAAGTCATGCACTAAACCTGCGTTTTGAAGTGCTCTTTGAATGTTCTCTACTTTCTTCATGACTATTATATTGGGTTTTTGTGGGATTCACAGAAGGTCCTGGTCTCCGTGGGCCTCCAGGAGATGACCAGCATCTCACCTGCTCTGGGAAGTCTTTCACCACTGCTTCCTGTGCGCTGAATTGGACGTTGGCTGTATTGCAATGGTTTGTTTGTGAGCAGACGTGACCTCGCCACAGGCTGTCAGAGTGGAAGCGTGAGATGCCATGACACCGCGGCTCATTAGCTCGGAAGCGCCGGCGCTAGTCGGACTGTCACTCGTGGCTTGGACACCGGCTGAAGCTCACACGCTTTCCTCTTCTCCTCCATCAGCTTCTGCTTAGCTAGAGTCTGATGCAGATGACTTACTTTATCTTAATTACCTGCTTGGTCATACCGGGATTTGACTTGCTTAACTTAATAAATCAAAATGAATAGTAATAAGTGCTCGGCGTAGTTCTACATTTGTTTCTGGAGAGTTTAGCCTGGTTGATGTGTGAAGTTGTTGCAGATAAGACGAGGCGCGTTAGTGACATTAGCATGCTGCCGACAGTCTCGCACGCTATCTACAGTTTAGTCGTGTTTCTCTGGACTCTTTTAAAATTGATCAAATTGTAGCAGCGGCAGCGGCAGCGGCGGCACATGTCGTATAATCCGTTTTTATTTGCCGCTGGCTGATGTCTCTGTTTATCTGAAATTTGTCAAAAGCAGAATGTTTTTTATTGATTTTCTCGCGCCCGCATGGTCAGATCTTTTAAATCTCTTAAAGAAACGTCAGGACTGGGCTGATGATGCTGGATGTTAATCTATATTTTGGTGTGAACATAACTGTTGCTTATTGCCTATTTTACAATTGACTGATATATGTATTATTTGACTAAAACTACAAGATTAGCATTTAGCGTTTTTTGTGTTTCCAATTTTTGTGTTGCAGATTTTTACATTTATTTTAGAATGGGGATTGTAATGTATAGGTTTTTGTAAGCATTCCGTTTTTTATTATTGATACAAGTCTTTGTAATCTTTGTCTATTATATTTGTCGTCTTTTAATTTATTGATCATGTGTCTATTTGATACATTTGTAGCATTTGGCATGACGCATCTGCCTCATGGTGATGCAAATGCACGTGCAATAGTGCCGTGTTTCGCGCCATCGCTCGTGTGTTCCTGTTTGTTTTTGCTCGTCGTGTTGATCATGTTATTTTTCTTCTGCTGTTGGACTCCGGGGACTTGCACGGCGAGCAATTAGAAGAGAGAGACCATCAACAGAAGCGGAAAAATGCTCCTCGGAAAGGGAAGAGAGCGCATCCTTCTACCACATGTTAAGCTTTAGTAAAGTAGCCTCGTGTGAAGCGGAGGATTCCGGCGTGCTCGTTTTAGCGTGTTATCCTCAGCTAACATTCCGTCTAATCCGCTGAGGAAACGTCAGGCATGTTTTGCCGTAGTCATCTCCAAAATTGTCAGGTCTCTCCAAAAGTGATGGCTTCCTCCGGAGTTGTCTACAGGACAGAGAAGGTGAAAGTGTTGAATGGCTTGTTGAAACGGGAGATACTGGCCACTGACGCATCGCTAATGATTGCTGCCGAGCCGTGTGCCTTCTCCATCATTTGTGTTTGAGAATCACAGAATGATAACACCGTCCGGGACGACTGGTAGAAGGTCCGCTAGTATTGATCGCTCTCTTGCTTTTGCAGGCCTGGTGTTAGATTTTGCGCAATGTCATACAAAGCCACGGCGATGAAGTAGTTGATGGCGTTGGAGCTCTCATTCATAAAGCAGGGAGAGCTGTTTGGATTTTATTTGGCACGTCATGTACAAATGCCGACGGCGAGATTACAAACATAAATCTGTTTAGTGTGAGAGCGAGCTGGAGAAGAAGCCATGCTGGAGCAGCCACTGCTTTCAACACGCTTTTTTTAATCTTTCTCAACCAATGCTGGTTTGCTTTCTGCCTGTCTTGAATTTTGTTTGAAGTTTTTTTTGTCACGGCTGAATCCACTTGGAAGCAGTTGTCTGGTGTCTTGTTTGTGTGTAGCTGAGCGTCACTGTGTGTTGTAATATACACACCTACAGTGAAGGCGGCGCGGTGGTATTGCTGATAGAGCTGAGTGAGAGTGTGAATGTGTATGTGTGTGTCCTGCTCTGTGATTGGTCCACCACCCATCCACCCTACTGGTTCCGCCTTCAGAGGGTGTTCATAAAAAGGTGTACATAAATACTGCTGTAAAGTTATTCTCTAAGAAAGCCTCCATACTTAGTCACCCTTAGAAATGCAGAAAGCTGCTTTTTTTTCCATCGTAAGTTAAAAAAAAAACACAAAACAAAAAATGAGCCTCAATAATTACCTCCTGATGTTTATACACTTTTTTTATTCTCTGAAAATAATTGATTCATTATTTCATTTGGCAGAAGCTTTTATTCGAAGCGGGTGATTGATAATAGTCACTTAATTAGAAACCAAATGAGCATTTTATTTTCAAATGGAGGGAAATTACTACCACTCTTTTTAATACTTGTTTATTTCAACCCTAAATTGTTGTTGCAATGTGTAACTGTCAAGAATTTCTCACGATATGAATATTTACACATTTCTTTTGGTTTGCTGGTAAATCATACATCTGCCCGTAGGATGCACGAGTGGAGAGTTTGTGGTGTGAGGTTGGTTAATGAGCGGAAGCGAGTGTGATGTCATCCACTGGAATGAATTGTCTAGACGTTCAAACTGTTTCCCCGTGTGAGAGGATCTGGACTGATAGACACGAGTACAGAAGAGCTTCTTGTGTAAAAGCGAGCTAATCCAGCCAGCAGAGATGACGGCCTCCAGCCTCCGCGTCTCTAAACCCACACCCTCGTAGCAGGCAGATTCTCCAACAGCAGCTTCATTGATTTTGCCCTGGAGCTCGGCACAAGGAGAAGGAATCATTGCGAACAGAAAAGCTTTGGGTGTAGATAATGTTTGGCCTTGTCTTGAATAATCCCAAAAACTCGATCTCCATTGTCTTTCTTTTTCAAAGCATTTTGACTATACAATTGGAAATACTGAGCGCTGTCTAAGGCCAATATGTTTTGCATTATTGTGTGCATCATTTGCTTGTGTGTCTGATGCTTTCTACACATGGCTGGTCAAAATGTACAACACAGATTTCACTAATTTGTAAGTTTTTGAGAACATTCGTGTATTATCCTTTTTTGCAATTTCTCTCAGGTCATTGCACAATCTACAGCTGCTTTATGAAAAGCCAGCAAAACATCTCAAAGTCAAAGCGTCTTACTTTGGGAGTGGTAAGAAGGAAAATAAAAACAAAAGTATATACATGCGATAAATAAATCAAGCAAGTACAGTGCAAAAAAAACAGAATATGTAGTTATGTACATTTGTGCAAATGGTGCAACCAAAAAGGTCAGAGAAAGTGGCACGTGTTCCTTGAAGTGATGTTGTCATTTGACCTCAGTGATCACAAAAGGAGCAATCTCAGTAAAAACGCTTGTTTTTTTAAAATGATTTGTGAGAAACTGGAGGAGCAGTGTTCCGTCGGTCCAGCAGTCATTCTCTTCGCTTTCTAATAAATCTTTGTTCTCTATTCCAGACATCGATGACTGTCAGTCAAATCCCTGTCGGAACGGCGGCACCTGCATCGATGAGATCAGCTCTTTTGTGTGTCTGTGTCTGCCCAGCTATGATGGAGTCACCTGTGAGAAAGGTAGGAAGGCCTCTCCGACATTTTCAGAGCAACAAATCCGGAAGGTAATTGAGACCTGCTCGGTTTTTCTTTTGTAATTTTGGCCTGTGCAGTATTTCATTTTCATTTTCCTTTCATAGAATGTGTGATGATCTTGTGACAGCAACAGTTTATGTTATGGTTTGAATTGGAACTTTGTAGACAGATGAGGATCTATAAACTATCGTTAATTGTGAAAGTTGAGTCCAACTTGAGTCAAAACCCTTGTTGTTAGTAAAAACCCTTCATAAAAGTTTCCTCTTTATTTAGTTTTTTTTTATCAAATAATTTTCACAGCCATAGAGCCTGAAAGCAGAACACCAGTAGAATACTCTCCATCACATTACTTTTATTGATTGGGAATATGTAAATATGAAATAAAAACAACAGAAAATGACATGACTGAGAAGAGTGAGCAAGACGTTAGATGGCGATGGCTAGGGAAAGATCTCACATGGAGGGAAACCTAGTGAAAGCGGCTCATTCTGTAACAAAGCCTTTCTCTCAGTGCTTTGTGTTCTGCTGATGCCAATAAACTAGACCACTTGGTCTCTCGCTCTTCACTGAACCAGAAGTGACACTGTCAGTCTCCTCAGTCTCCAGAACTGTAGTTCACTCAGATCTGAAGTGGAGGGTGAAAAGAGAAATGAGTCTATTAGCGTAGTTGAAGATCAAGAGGGGAAGAATTCATCGTGCGGACCAAACGTTGCGCGTGGAGCTTTCTAGCAAACGTTCAGCTGGAGGTCCGTGAAGCGCGAGCCATCAGTTCCTCTTGTCCTCTTCACCTGACGTTCTGCCCCCTAGTGTCGTTTAGTAAAGTTGGGCGGTGAAGTGAGAAGGGCGGGTGAGCAATCCTATGCTGGCATGAAATGGAACTAGTTGACTTCCTTCCAGGATCGACTCCAGCTTTTGTGATTATCAGCAGGACTTGGAATGGATGGCTGCGTGTTTGCTGCCAGTAGCACGGCAGCTTTTTTACATATCTTTTTGCACGATTTTTTAGACTCACTTTGTTAAAAATGCAGGAATTCTGTGGTTTTGTCTCTGTCAACCTTGTGATTGCAAACTCTCTAACCACTCAACTCCTCTCCAACAACCGCCGCCGCTGCTCTAACTCTGGTTCCTTTTTGTTACAGGAATGTGAATTTAATAGATGATAATACAGCTTTTCCGAGTAGTCACAGCATTTCCTGTGTGCTCTTTTCTGAAAAAAAAAGCTATCCTTTTTTTTCTGAATAAATGAAGCCTTAAACATCAAGTCTGAAGTATAGAATGCTTCAGTAGTGTATTTGTAATGTTGTAAATGGTATTCAACAATTGCACACACTTCTCAGAATAATAAATAGTGATTATTAAGAACAAAAACTGAATGTCGCAATGAAGTTTTGACATTTGTACTCAAATTTGATGAAAAAACTGATTTGCAGTTATTAAAAAAGAATTGCAATTTTTGAATTTTGTAAAACAATGTTTGAAAAGATTATCAGCAATACGTTTTACAATCTAATTACACACACATAACGCTTACGCATTAATGTTATTTTTTATTTCAAACAATAAACATTTGGCTTGATAGAATTTTCCGATGTGTACATGTTTTGATGAAATTCATTTCAATGTTTTATTCTGGCTTGATTATGTAATGCTGTCATTTAAGTATATTTATCCTTGTCTTTTAATGTTTTTGTTATATATATATATATATATTAACATGTGTCCCACTCAAACATATCTTAAATCCCATCAGCGCTGTGTACAGCTTCATTATAAGTGTGAGGCTTTTTTTCCTTGAATGAAATGACATCGCAAATTAGCTTTGGGTGAAAAGAGTGTTTAATGTACACGTGCGCGCACACACACACACACACACACACACACACACCCCTTCAATAAGATGATCAAGGAGCCGCCGAAGCCCCTGTCAGGTTAATTTGTTTGCTCGCCCAGTCTCCGGTGTAATGTAATTCAAACACTGTCTGTTCTCATCACAACCACATCAGTTCTCCGAAGCTCACCTGCTTTAACCACAGCCTCCAGTTTCCATGACGACCACCGGCAATGTCAGGAAACCCACCACACCAGCGAACGCACAGAATGGATGGAGTTCAGAGGCCGGCTGTTCAATACACGATTTAACGTGTGTATCAACGCACAATTGATATGTTAATTGTAACTCGTCAGGAACCTTGCATTGAAATAAATGCTTTTTCTGAACGCGTGAAGGGCTTCATTAAAACATTAATGGCACTTTGTGCAGATCCTTAATGAATCCTGGTGGGAGAAAAAAGTCGTGGCAGAGCTCCATCCGTGCTCCATTTGCTGCCATTTAGATTTTAAAATGTGCGGCTTTTAAAACTACTTATGAAGTACATCAAAAGTTGGTTATTCTAGAAAGTTTTCAAGATGTCTTGAAGTTGGACAGTTTCTGAACTACTGGCAAGAACAATTGGCTTCAAACCGAAGCGGTTCATAAACATGCACGGCATGTTCCAGTGTTCTCCCATCCTTGTGCGAAGCAAATCTTTTACAAATTGAATAAAAGGCTGATTAGTGTGTGACGTGTAATTAATCCCAGAGCTGCCGAACACACTCATTCTTCTTACGCCTGTGTAAACACTCCAGATCCTATTCTGTGCCATTTGAAAATCCTGATCCTCCAAATAAATATTTGTATAATTCAGACGTTGCATGAAGATGAAAGTCTTGAGTTCCGGGTGTTGACGGGGTCGAGGACATTGATCATAAACACACACATACACGCACATAATTCTCATCTCATTGTTTATAATTTAAAAGGGCAATTGATTTCCAGCATACAGTATATCCTTGACGAAAGGAAGATTTATAAGCTGCAGTTGTTCCTGCTGTTCCTTAACCGAGGTGTTAATCGCTTACATGCTAATTAAATCCTAAATTGTAATGGCATGAATATGGTTTCATATACTGTATTCTTTTCCTAATAATATAACTTCAAAATCTCATATTTTCATTTTTGTACACACAACAACCAACAATTTTTGACAATTTTCTCTAAACTACTTTTCTATTTCTTGGTGACAGCGAACTGGAGCCAATCACAGCAGTTCTAGGCCTGAGGGTTGAGATTGGTGGCCGACCAATCACAGAGCAGGGCACACATTCACACTCTCACCTACAACTTTGGACAGTTTTCAAAACTGAACGTTTGTTGGAATTGTTGGAATACATTATTCATTGTTCGGCCTTTGAGGTTTGTGTGCTTGGTTAAGCTCAATCCCATCTGACATTCTTTTCTTTTATCTGAGAGGCGTTTTCAGGCGGACAAACTGATTGACGGCTGGAGTGAGTGGAGGGGATGTCATTATTCATCCAGCCGAAGAGAACGGGGGGCTGACCTTAAAATAATCAAGACCCACTTTTAAACCACAGAGGCCTTGTATTAACTGTTATTGAGCACGGCCAAACGAATCACGGTCTTCTGGGTTCTTCGATAGTGTCTGCACTAATGAAGATTTCTTAATTACAACATCACATCAACAGCGGCGTGTGCTGAAGAATACCAATGAGCTGCTCCAGCTCCTTTTACTGCAAACTCTTGGACTTTTTGTATTCACCGAGCAAAGCCGCAAGCAAAGCGATTGGTGGAAGGGTATTTACTCGGATTCTGTTAAGAAATCATTAAGATGTGTGAAGTGTCTGTTGTTTTGCAGTTTTTAATAATCCAAGTTGGGGATGCTTCTTAGGAGGCATGTGCTTGAGATTGACCACGCCCACACATCAGACAAACCAATCACCAGCCTCTCAACCTGAATTTTAGGGACAAACGTGCGTACTCAACCCTGGGTGTACTCAAGCGGAACACTACTCTACATGTTCTCAATGGTCAATGTCGCTAACTGCATTTCTTATTGAAGAGTTGTTTAGTGCTCACTAAGCGAGTCTTTCTGTTTTTTTCCCCCACTTAACCAATCAAAGCTCTGTGCCAGTGAAGATCGCCCCCTGGTGCTGGGGGAATATGAGTGAAAGATGGACTGTTTTTCAGAGTGTTTAGAATTTCCATTTAAACCCATTTTCCTTCTCCCAGCTTCCGTTTCTGCAGAGGACCGAGGTATCGCTCAGCCTCATTCAGGCTTGTTAGTAGTAACGTTCTTGACCGATACTAGTGAAACTAACTTCCGCACTACGCATGGGTTCTCAAACCAGAATGTATATCAAAGGCTTCTTACAGCGAATGCTTTGTAATTCGCTTTCAAACACGAGCGCTTTTTGCTGTTCTGTGTGTGAGTGCGCTGAAGCTGTCTTTTAGCTGAGCCACCAGCAGATTTCTCAAATCACATGCTCCAGCAGGCCGTGCCGGAGAGAGCGCGGACACGCATCTCCTTGGCAGTTTCTCTCACTTTGCTCTCTGCAGAATTGAAAACAAGTTTGTGGGTCCTTGTTCTAGCCTCTTTTGAATCTGTTCTCACTCCATCACTTTCAAAGCTCTGCCGTTTGCCCGGATTCTGCTCATAACTTCCTTTAACGCCGGCCGAGTGAGGCGGGGGATTTAGCTTGAGGTTTTCACTAAATCTTACGGCAACAAATGGCCAAGCATCATGTTCAGCAACGGTCCTAACCTGAAAGTCTAGCTTCACTAATCCTCTCGTGCTTCCACCCGCTCTGGATGTGTTTGTCCCAGCAGCCTCCATCTCAGACAGATTACCACACCACAGTGAAATCTGAAATGAAATGTCAATTTGCTCATTTTATTAAAAAATTTAGTTGTCCATCAGTGCATTGTGAGTCTCCAAATACACTACAACCTCAGTAACGAGAGCAAACGCCGGCCAGCTCAACCAGCGCTCTCTGTCTGGGTTTCTTTATCTTGCAGAAGGATCCGTGTAATGAGCTGGAGATATGAAAGAAAAGCTGGCGGGGGGAAAAATCACTTCCTTAACATGATATTTAAATTCCTTTAAAATTCCAACAAGCTTTGGGGCAAAGACGTGGAAGTGAAGGAGCAGTGTGTCAGGTTTGCCCTTGGAGACGTGGCATTACACCTGCAGGCGTCATACGTTTTTTTGGCAAAACGTGTTTGTTTGAAACGTGAGATGGTGCACATTGAATATGCATTAGTGTGGTTTGGTTATTTGGTGCTTCTCTGTCTCTGGTTTGTGCAGACACGGAGGGCTGCGAGCACAGCTGGAGGAAGTTCCACGGTCACTGCTACAAGTACTTCACCCGTAGACACACTTGGGAAGACGCAGAGAAGGACTGCAGGGAGCACAGCGGTCACCTGGCCAGCATCCACTCCAAGCAAGAGCAGGACTTTATCAATGGTCAGTATCCAGGCTCGCTTGCACAACACGTGTAATCTGGCAAGAACCTGCCCGTTTAAATCTTGTCATTCTCGAGATTGAATTGCTCAACTGTGTGTCCCGCTCCGTGATTGGTTGTCCACCAGGGCATTAGAAAAGCGGTCCAGAGAATGGATTGATGGACTTTTTAAAAATAACACCATAAAGCATAAAAGCCGCTTTTTAATAAGTTAACATCATCACAACAGGGCAACTGACATATTGTCTACAGCTTTCAACTCAGTGTGGGTTTTATGGCATGCCACTGAAAACTGGGAGATTGGCACGCTGGCACTGTCGCAAGACTTTTAGTTTGGCACCTTACTAAAGTAAATGACAGGATGGCTGACCTCCCCGTGGTCCTGTCGGCTGTATGTCCACCCCTCCGAGTCCAGTCTAAATCCAGCTCTGTGATATGACAGTGTGGTGACGCTGGCCATCAGAGCATCGGCTCCCAGCAAACAGTGTGTTTAATCGCCTTGAAAATGGACATCTCCACCCCTGCAATAAAGGGCCACAGCCATTAGGAAGATTAATGGGCCCTGTAATGATGTTAATCAGTAACACCAT
Organism: Paedocypris micromegethes; assembly: GCA_028031935.1. Classification (NCBI taxonomy): domain Eukaryota; kingdom Metazoa; phylum Chordata; class Actinopteri; order Cypriniformes; genus Paedocypris; species Paedocypris micromegethes. Next base: position 2,443,683 of record CM051497.1, read on the forward strand.
GATTGAAATTCCATTACACCCAGACCAAAAGAAAAAAAGTCTCCACCGTCGCAGCGTGGGGACGTTCTGATGGCTTTTGGCTTGAATTTGGGATTGAATTGTGTTTGTGATAACACCGTCCTCTCTCCTGAGTGATGGATTGGGAATTTGCTGTGGAAGTTTTATCACCTACTGGTGACCATTTTTCCGACTAGTGAACCTATAAAGCATAGCGAGTTATTGTTTTTATCTTTATTGATGTAATTAGTTCTAAATAGATTTGTTTTGGATCAGGAATGAGCCATGAAAACACATGGATTGGGATGAACGACCGGATGGTGGAGGATGATTTCCAGTGGACTGATAACATGGATCTGGTAAGTCTTCCTAATGTTAAAGCAAAGCAAAGATGATAAAAGGACATGTATAGCTCCATTCGTTTTCAGCTGAAGAAAAGTGAATTCTAATCTCAGCTATATGCAAATTGTGCAAATTGAGAGCTGGCAAGTTTAGGCTACCCACTGCTCCGGGTTTCTTGTGTGTTCACTTCACTTAGATGGGTTAAATGCGGTATGGTCCCTAGTGGCCATATTGACAATCTCACTCACTTTAAAAACTTTAAAGTTTTGGAAGTTGAACTGCGATTCTAAAACGAAACGTTATTAATAAAAGATATAAGATAAAGATAATCGTTATATATAATATAAAAGAACGGCACAATATTAATAATATTGATAATAATAACCACCAGGAACTCAATAGAGTGATGCCGTTCCCCAGTTCTCCCACAACTTGCTTGTTTTTTATTTGCTTAGCATTTAATGCTGATTGACTTTCTGCTGTTACGTTCAAGTTGAACACTTAAAGATGATTCAATTAATACGCAGCCAGTACGTTATAGATTATCATTACTCTAGATTAGCATACACATTGCTAATCTAAGCCTCACAATAGTACAAGACAATGATAGATGAATAAACTTGGCTGTTTTATTTAATTTATAGCACGCAATCACTACATCTTTAAAGCCCTATCATGTTTATCCGAAAACCAGTCTGTAAGGCTGCAGAAAGGTTTGATAGCGCCGCAAACACCGGTCAAGCCTAAAATATCCCCGTTCCTCCGGCAGCAATACGAGAACTGGAGGGAGAACCAGCCGGATAATTTCTTTGCGGGCGGAGAGGACTGCGTGGTGATGATCGCCCATGAGAACGGCAAATGGAACGATGTGCCCTGCAACTACAACCTGCCCTACATCTGCAAGAAAGGCACAGGTGAGAGAGACTCGCGGAGGTGGGAAAGGAGGGCAAATACAGCTCTCTTTACATCACGGCTACACAACAAACAGCCATCTTTCTTCCTCTTCCCTGCTCACTCGCGTCCCTGTGATCTTTGAGAGTTTGTTCTCACGTCTCGTTTGTTCCCAGAAAGACTCGTCCCTGACTTTCTTTGATACTTCATCTGGTGGTTTGTCAGTGAGAGCGAGTTGTGTGTTTCGAGAATCCTGGCGTCGCTGGGTGAGATTGTTCCATCAGCCTGTCGTGTTTTTGTGCAATTTTTTGCATTTTGCTCCGTCTCAGATTCGTCATCTTCCACCGTAACTGTCAGTCGTTGGGTGGAGTGGATTAGCCAATCAGAATGCAGCGCTGGGTTCTTGAGAAGGCTAGTTATTTACTAGCCGTTATCTTGCCGTCTGGTCCGCCCACTCCTCTAAGGGCTCATTAGTCTCTTTTTGTCTCCCGATTTGCATATGAAGCAGACGGAGACTGTGATTTGTTCATCCTGGCTAGACTTACTGACATGATTGGTTCACGAGGACTAAAGCGGCAGGTCCTTCACGGGAGCCATTTCACAAACCCACACTGTGACAAATCTACTGCCAGTATTTGTGGCACACACAAACGCGCGCACATACTTATATATTTATTATAACACATTTATTTTGTGTATAGTTATAATTGGAAATGAACAGTATAATTGCGTCTTACTCCCAGTCCTCCACAAACTTGTGATGTACGCTCGTAGCCTGTATCTTTACTCTGCTTCTCAGTCTCCTATCTTTGTTACTACTTAAATACATATTTTATTTCCGCATTCAAACTTCTGTCAACCACACGAGGTGTCCGAGCAAAATGGAGCGCTTGTCTTCAGCAGATGAAGCAGCATCTTCCCCAGCATAATTACCCGTACATGCGCAATATTCCCGCTGTAATGACGGAAGCAGGGCCTAATGGACAATAGCTGCAGATTTTAATGGATGGTGTGCCTGTTCTCCTCCGAGCAGGCGGCCGTATGGTTGGCGCGCATACGCGGCTCCGCCAGCTGCTGTTTGCGAGACCACCTGGGAAACATTTTCACACCTCCCCCACCACCTGCCCCGCCCCTTTCCGTCCATCAGCCCCTTCCTCGGTTATTTGATCATCCCGACTGTCACCACTATTGATCATTAGATGCCTTCAGTGGAGCACAGAGGAGATAAATCAATCCCTGATGCCCACAGTAGATCTAGTGGAGTAACACCAACACTAAACGTGTTTGACTAACCATCTGTAGCCGCACTTGGTCAAGTGTTTGCCAGCAGTGTTGGTGAGCACCACTGTACCTGAGCTATTAAGTCGTCCTGTGCCCGTGAGGATGGTGCAATCATAGGCGCCACACCCCGGGGGGTTTCGCAGTGTCTGCTTCTTACTGATTACACTACACCCCAAATGCCACATCTATCTGCTTTCTTAATCTATCAACCTATCTATCCGTTTTCTATTTAAAAAATGTACAACGTATACTACAAACTGAAACCTCCCGAGGTCATGCGATGCATTCAAGCCATATTTCTTACGAATAACATTGTCTTCAACATAATTATCTGTACCTAAACATGCTATTTTAAAAACCCGTGTCCCACTTTGTGATTGGTTGGCTCCGGAGGCAGTGTCCCGCCTTAAAAGTCTCAGACAGTTGCTAGGACTGGCTCCAGCTCCCCGTGACCCAGAAATGGAAAAGTGGTTGACAGGGATGTACTTTATCGACTCGTTGTGAATTCATCTCATGGAGTCTCCTCTGAGCGACTGGGCTGATGTCCTCAGCACAGAAGCGTCCGCTTTTTCTCCATCCAGACTTTTTCCTGTGACCTACATCCGGACAGTATGAGTGGAAGGTCTCACATCAGCATCATCAGACATGCAGCTGATGTCCGAGATCAATCCCTGCTCAAACCGTCACTGATTGGACGCCATTTCTTCACCGTGCTGAATGACAGATAACCCCGTCGTTCCTCCCCAGAATTGATTTGCTTCTCAAAATAGAGTGAAATCCTGCAGGCGGGTAATTGCACAGCTTTTTCTGGAATGTTTGATAAAGAACGTCTTGTTTGAAAAGGAAAGGAGGAAAAGTCAATGCATCAAGGCCATGAAGGGAAGCTTTCAAGAACAGGTCAGCTAGATTCATAAAACAGCTTCTTTCACTTCTTCTTGTGCTGTGTTTAAAGCTGTTGACTGGGCAGCAAGCCGAAAGCCCCGGGATCTAATGATTCTGATTGGAGCCTGCGGCGTTACCCGCTCCAGCACACCACGACTGCTCCCGTGTCAAGTCAGAGACGCAGTTCCAAGGGCGCCACCTACAGAGAGTAGAAGGAAAGCGCATTACAGTATAGCTGCTTTACACACACTTAGATCAATCTAGCGCAGGGGTGGGCAAACTTCTTGACTCATGGGCCACAATGGGCTCTAACATTTTACAAAGGGGCGTGACCGGGAGCAGATTGGTTGCTTTGGCAACCTCACCTCACTGGAGAAAAAAATACACTTCTTGGGATATGGAGGAAATATATGCTAATTCCAAATGAAAATGAAGAAAATGTACAAAAGAATATCTGACGTTGGAAAAAATATTATCTGACTTTAATTTAATTTTTACAAGTTCGGCAGGCCGGATTAAAACGTTTAACACCACTCAGTATTTGATGAACATATTTAAACATTGTATTTCTGATTTTGGACATTCAAGTGATTTGACATTCTATTTACTGTATATAAAGGCATATATAAGGGTTTTTATTTTGTTCAGGTGATTAAAACTCCATAGTTCATCCACTGGGAAAAAAAATAATTCCAAATTCTCCACAAATCCTTACAATTAAAAAGGGTATGTGCAAATTGTCACATTTCCGATTTCCGTGGAAAATGAGAACCACAATAATTGAAAAATCACAACAATGTGGTTGATTGTCTGATATTGTATTTCATTGTAAGTCGCTTCACATATAAGACAGTCAGATGAATGTATGAATCACTTTACGTTGACAATCCCCTGCACGTCCTGGTGTTTTCACAGTACTTTGTGGACCTCCACCCACCGTAGATGACGCCTTCCTGATTGGTCGGAAGCGGTCGCACTACGACATCCATTCTGTAGTGCGATACCAGTGCGGTGATGGTTTTCTCCAGCGCCACATCCCCACCACCAAGTGTCGTGCCAATGGCAAATGGGACCGGCCGAAGATCGTCTGCTCAAAGTGTGAGTGTCCGAATCGACCAGCTCAAAATGAAAGAATATCCGTTTCATTATTTAATATTTGATTTTGTATTCCTAGCAAGGAGATCTCACAGATTCCGCCGCCATCATCACAAGTCTCACCACGAGCGCAGAAAGCACAAGAGGCATGGTTCAGGAGGTCATCGAGGTCAACAAGAAGGTCATGTTCATTTCTAACCAAATAATCCTCTGTCCTGCACCTCAAAATCATCCTCTCCGACAGCCTTTCACTCTCTGATCTTTCTCCCTCCTTTCCGCTTCGGTCCGAATCTCTCTGTGGGACCTACAGTACTGGATCAAACAAGGACTATAAGAGTTTGGCTTTTCTTCTCATATGGTTTCTGTCTGAGATGTGCTGAGGTTTCATCTCCTTCTGATGGATCCCTTAAGAGTCCACAGAAGAACGTCGTTCGTACACTCCATGTAGAAACTGGATTTTTACATGAACATAAACTGAATGTAAATATTGTCATTGTTTTGCAATGCGATCCAAAACCAAACGGTCGAGAACCGGCTTCCGAGAGGATTTCCTGGCTGTTTTGTTGGTTTGCGCTTGATACGACGTGAGTTCTCCGGGTCTGAGCAGTGTCGCGTGTGTTGGGTTTAGCGGTCTGGTGCTCATCTGGGATTATTCTTAAAATTAGCATTGCTCTTCAAACAAAACTGCCGTTCATTACAAATCTATTTGTTAATGAGAAGTGAAGTGAGATTTCAAAAAACCAATTGGGATGAAAAAGGACCTTCTTCGACAGACTATAATATATAATTCATTAATATAATTTATAATTAATTTGTGATGGGTGTTTTTTGTACAAACATTTCAAAAAAGAATCTGTTACATTTCAATTGTAAGCAAAGAATTGTCCTCTCCATGACCAATATTAATTAGCCAATTATTTGAAGTCCTGGTCTCAGAGGGGGCGTGGCCACTCAAAATATTCCCAAAGTCAAGAAGCGCGTTTGCAGAAAAGAATGTTTAGTTTACTTTTAAATCTCCAATTTCTCTGAACTAAAGGTTGTGACTGTACAACGCAAGGTTTAAGTTCAATTTCAATTATATCTATATGAATATCTCAAGTTCTTCATTGGATTCAAAAGAAACCACCTGGATATGAATATGAGTCTCTTTGAGACCAATTGTGACGCCTGTATATTTGCATATGTCTGTCTGAAACGCTCTGCAAATGCTTACATTTTTTTGAAGACTACGTTGCCTCAGTGGTCAACACCAAGACAAATTCCTAGCTCTAAAACCTAGAGAACCTGATTCTGATTCTGATATTCAGTTAACTTTTCAAACAATCTCTGATGATGAATAGACACAGCAGATGTGCACATAAGCTTGTGGTTATAGCCATTATCGAAGCTATAATTCCACAGCGCAGATCGTCCTCACAAAATCATCAAACATAAGCAGCTACTCAGCAAAGCCTTTCTCTTTTTTTCTCCAGTGACGTGACGAGAATTAGTCTGAAAAATTGTGTGATGATGATACCACCCTTGCCCTGCGAGGGTCCGTCTCTTGACTACACACTTCCTCTGGAGAAATTGTCCTGTCAAACAATTTGACGAGGGAAATAGAAGGAATGCCGGAATTCTTGGAATAGAAGGAATTCTTCCTGCGATCCGACCAAGGCTTTGCGGATAAAGTTGTGTCTCTCCAGTTTTCCAGTCGAAGGCGTCAAAGATTCCAGGAACTAGCGCAGTGACGCCTCTTCTTAAAATGGAACCCATATCTGGAAATGACCGCCACCGAATCTGTCACAGAAGAAAAGGCTCTGACGCTGAGGAGCTGGAGAAGTCTACAGGGGGCTTCTCACGCTAATTGCCATTCCAGTTTTTGCACTTCATGCCTGGTGACCTTCACAGGACACGGTCCAATCATTGGTCCTTTCCTCATTAAGTCAGACTTTAGTTTGATTGATTCCTGCAGCAGCATTATAACCACTGGTTCCTGTTCAAGCAACGTCCTGTCATTTGCTCTTTTGTGAGGTTTTCTGTGTTGGTGTGTAATGCTTAATCAGGACCGCAGGCCACATCCATCATCCTCTGGCTCGATGTCAGTCTCCAGCTCGTGCGCCTGAAAGGGTTAATGCATTATTCTGGTCTCTGTTTGTCGACTGTTGAGAAGGAAATGCAGTTATGATGAATCGAATTAGAATAATCGCTGGACTTCAGTGGTAAAGCAAATCGTCTGTCCTTAGAATCTCTCATTTCTATCCGAGCCAGAGTTTATTTAGAAACCTAAGTGGCTCAGATGAAAGCTCGGAGAAGTTAGGAGAGGAAAATACAAGCCTTCGGAATTTTGCAGCTCACGTCCACAAATCCCTGTGACTTGAAAAGATGCTTTTCAAATAGGGGACAGTAAAAATAGAAGTGCATTAAAACCAGCCGATGAAAAGATGGATTAAAAAATAGCAAACTTCCTTTAACTTCCTTTACGGCCTGGAAAGAGGTTTACACTTTTTGACTGTAATCTTGAAAAAAAGATTTTTATTTTCCCTGTTGCATTTTTATTTGAAATTGTTGATTTATTGAAATCAATATTTCCCTACATTGATTGTACACTGAAAAAAACAAGCCATAAAATGTACCTAAAAATATTTTTTAAGTACGTTTCATTGCTATAATTCTAGTAAATTCGTGTTTTACTTCAAACCAAGGCAGTAAATTAAACGTACAGTACTTTAAAAGGTGCACTTTGTTACAATTCTGTTTTCAATTAGTCAATAATGTAAATGAGCACTGCTTCCTGTTTATGTTGTTCTTTGTTTCCTTTATTCAAATTCAAAGATTTGATTGGGATGTTTACTCAAGTTTTAACTGTAGTTTATTAAACCTTGTGCACCAGTTGAGCCCGTTCTCCTGCCCAGTGACGTGATACTGCTGAGACTCTGTTTTACTGTTTTCCCACATTTTTATTCATTGTATTTATTTGTCATGTTTTTTAATGAAACCTAGACGTGTCTGTTGCTTAGAGTTGCTGGACTTCACTACACGGCGGCCGGGTCGGTTTGGTACCGACTGGAACATCTGGATCTTACACCAGGTTGAGTTCTCATCCAGATTCACGTTGGTTTACTGAAACTCTATTGATTTGTTCCACGACGTCCGGCTGTGTGAGGAAGCTCAATGTGTGTTAATATTTAGTGATGTACCTATGAATTTCGGTTCTGTCTGTGTATCATCTTCTTTACCAAACAAGTGATTGATTAAAAACATTAAATGGCAACAACTGTAACATTTTTGATCTTTATAAATTGTTTCACATCAGCTTGTAGGCAACACATTATTATTGACTTTTGTTATTAAAGGAATAATGAACCAGACAGTGTCGTTTATTTTTTTTTTTACTGTAGTCGTATAAAGTGAAGGTGTTTAATTGTGACCCAAAGTGTGTTCTCTTTCCAAGTCCTGAAAGGGATGTGGTTTGAAAATTATTTGGATGGAAGGATGAATGGATGGATAGATGGATAATTGCAATTGTAAAGAAAAAAAAAAAGTAAGAGACAGTCATTAAACACAACCATTCAAAATTTTCTTGTGTGTCAAAATGATGAATATTTTGGCCTCACTGTTTCCTAAATTGCCTTCACGCTGTCGTTTTGTTTAATCCTTCTTTTCTTTATCAGATGCATGTACGTCTTATCAGTCCAGTGGTCCGTCAGTTCCACGCAGTGAATAATTCATAAATGTATGTCTGAGCTCCTCTGCTTTTTATCTTTTCATGTCAAACTCAAGGTCTTTGATCCGTCATCCTCACACTCCCACGTGGGAAACTGGAAATGCTCCTTTCAGCCTTCATTCCAAGCAGAGTTTGAATTTAACATTTAATCAATGGTTAGTTCAAGACCCAGACCGGACTGGCCTTAAATGTTGTTCATCTAGACCCATCATTCACAAACGTACGACTGTATGATTAAAACGGCGGCAGTCTGACCGCGGTCATGTTTTCCCTATTTAGTAGCAATTGGTTCTTGGTAGCAATTGGTTCTAATGCAGACTCATCCTCGTGAGATTTGAAACGTTTATTTTCCTGTTAACGTTTCACACTTCCTGCTGCTGACCCACACAGTTAGAATCGGTAGAATGTCAGCAGGTGTCAAATAAGAGTCAGCACAAAGTTACAAAGTCAAACATATTCAGTACTAATAATACTTGGGTAAATAGTAAACCTGGACATATCAAAGGTCTAATGAAATGACCGAGCTGGAAGCTAAAAGACATTTTTAGTAGTACAGTACTGTATTTAGTAGATTTGTATGGGGCTCAAGACAAGGCTCCGGGATGTTCTCCCAGTGGTTGCGTGGTTTCCTCTGGGTCTCCTGCTTCTCCCACAGGCAAAAACATGTGTTTGGGAGAATTGGAGAATCTGCATTTGTATTTGGTCTTTTTGTAACTATGTTTTCATGTAAAGTGTCCTTGGGTCTGAGGTGAAAAGAGTACCAGACAGACATACTTGAGTGAAGGTACAGATACGTATTGTAAAAAATTACTCCATTACAAGTAAAAATCCAATTTTTAGAAGAACTTAATTTTGCACTGAATTTAAGCAAAAACTGGAATGAAATGGTTAGGGTGGTAAAAAAGGCAAACACCAAGAAATGTGTAAAAACAAACTATTCATGAGGTTTTGTTTTCTAATGCAGACCTCAATGTTTAAAAAAATGATAGAACAAAGTACATAAAAAGAACAAAAAGTCTCAGTCAAACTGAAGTGTGCAAAGAAAAAAGTAATAGAATAAAATCCTGATTATGAATTATATATGATATAATAAAATTAGTGATTAGTCACACACAATCACAATGTACGGTAAGTGTCCATTCAAATGTAGTGGAGTAAAGAGTACAGATACTCAATCACAAATGTAGTGGAGTTGAGAGTAAAAGTTTCTTGTATTTTTGATACTCAAGTATAAAGTAGAAAAACATACATACGTAAAATAATAAGTCCATTTACTCAAGTACATTACACCTCTGCCTTGGGTGTCCTGAAAGGCGCTGATAAATCAAATGTATTATTATTATTATTATTATTGTGATTATTTGCAATTATTTTTGTGATTTTTAATTGGCACGAGCAGACATGGATGTGTGTTGGGCAGTTTTCCAGCTGGAGAAGCACAGCGCGGCTGATTTACTGGAGCTCTCCTCGCTGCTATTCTTGGGAGAGTCTGTGGTGAACGTGAAGAAGTGCATCGGCTCTCTGTCCTACAAACACTCAGCGTCTCCTCTGGAACTTTTTGCTGAGTCTGTCTTAAAGAGATTCAAATTTTTACCATTTACCAAGTGGCCTTTGATGATTATGTCTTACGTCTGTGAGTTACGTCTCTGTGGGTAAAACTCAAGCCCAGTTCCTCTCAGTTCCACAGCAATGCAGGAAAAATACCAGAATGACTTTAACGGTAAATACTGCTCAGACAAGCACTGTCAATACCGCATTTTCCCGGAAAAGAACTATTCACACAGCGTTTTCAAAATCCCGGTGTTTTCGGTGACAACATCAACTGGCGACACGCTTTAAACAGCTAAGCCTTTGTAAACATTACGACGGTAATTGTTTCATATGTGATGGCGTCACTAACTGTTCATTTGTCGCCAGAATGTTCTGATTGGCTTAGAGCAGTGGGTGACATCAGCGCGTTGGGAACTTCTGCTTGCTTATTCCCGGAATCTTCATTTCGCTTTCACACAGGGCAGACTGCAGGCGATATACCGGGACCATTGCAGGTACCATGCCGGCATATTCTCAGAACAAATTTCCCAGCATTTGTCTGTTCACACATAAGTGCATGCCAGCAATATTTGGGTATTTTGCCGGGAATGTCTGTATGTGTGAAGTGGGCTAATGTCAAATCACAGTCAGACCCAAAGTCCAGCCTGATCTAAAGTCCGTCACTTCAAGCCTGAAAGGTTGTTAAGCCACTGGTCTTGTGATTTTCACTGAATCGTTCTTCAGTTTGATAAACGCGCTGTGGCTTTGTTTGTGGGATGATTCAGCGTTCTAGGTGCTAGCGGCGTTCCCGCTCTTGATCAGAACCTGCAGCCACTCTCCACCAGAACAAACCAGCAGGATCCGGACGCTTGCTGTTCACACGCGGCGCTTCTGTTGCCTGATCAAATCAACCGAGCAGCTTTCAGCGCCGTTCTGCCAATTACCGTCTTCCTGAAGTGTATTTACTGCCTTGTGCACAAATCTACGGCTCTTGGTGTTATTGTTTACAGGAGGAGAGTTGCTGGACATTAGCATGAGGAGACTAGTGAAGTGTTAGAAAAGATTAGATCTTTCCTCTCTGGCCACTGTGGCTCATAATCATGTCCCTGACGTTCTTCCTAGAGATTTTATAGACTTGTTTGGAATGTATTGTTTTTGTACCTTAAATCTGAGGTTTTTAGATTCTTTGAACAATACAAAAACTGATTTGTTCAGATGGGAAAATTACTATACTTTACTGTCATTTAGCATGCTCTTTTATCCAAAGCGACTTACATTTCATTACAATTTTTACAAATCAACAAATTCCTGCTTTCCCTGGAAATCGAACCCATGATCTGGTGTTTGAAACACCAGCGCTCAACAGACTGAGCTACTGGAGTAAAGGAGAGTTTAAACGTGAAACTAAGTTTAAACAGTCAGCTTTATTTTGAAATTCAAAAGGCGCAATTAAAAGAATTATTTCAGCCGTTCCATCTTGACAGTGGAACAAGTGTTTTCATGGAGTGTAGATCAAGTGTGGTGTTGCTAATAGCTTCAGCCCAAGAAAAACCAAAATAGAAATGCGCAGCTGGCCAGAGGCACGTTCAGTCATCGTCATGGTTACCGGCAGCATTGAGTTGTCCTGATGTCAGAGGTCGAGTGTTGTGTTTACGAGCACGTCTTGTTCTCTATTGACAGCCATTCAGACCACAGGGAGGCAAACGCAGCCAAATGCCAAAGCGACTTTATTCCAAATGCGTCTTAATTTGACAAACTTGTGCAAACCGTTTGCTGAATAGTGCAATGTAAAGCTTTGCATGAATTGTTAAAGCATCATGCTTTGGTTTTTGCTTGCAGGGTCGCCACTCGCCTGACGCTTTGTAAATATACTCGCTACTTGTTTAGCATGAGCTTTAGGTGTTTGCTCCAAGTGTAGGACATGTCTACGCTCAGGTTTGATCATGTCATGCTCAGCGTCAGGCCAGTCGTGTGGTTTCCATGGCAACGTTATTGCCAATTGAACTGATTCATCATTTTTTGCCATGTTGGAACTTGAGGCTAATATTAATTTTGTGCTTATTTTTTCTTGCTCTTTCTGCTTTTGTGTCAAAATAATAAATAAAGCAGTGTTCGGTTGAACATAGCAGTAGCGTAAGAAGAAACCAATGTTTTAATGTTTAACTCCTGTAATTTGCCTGTCCCAAAAGATTTTTGGATGAGATTGAAACTCAAGCCTGATTCTGCCTGATTGATGTCATGCCGCTGAGATTTTTTGGGTGCTATTGATGGACTTGAATGTTTCTGCAGATGCTTGATGGTCATGTTGTGCAGTGTCCTTGCGGTAACAGTAGACTCCATACACACCAAACTTCTTTTCAGGAAAGCCCAGGTGTCGGACCCCGGGCCCCGGCCCACCGCAGCGGGCTCGAGGATTGACAATGGGATAACGGATGCTGCCGTCTTCCAGCCATCCTGCTTCACATCGGTCCAAGAGCTGAATCTTCCAGGCCGCGTACAGTTGTCCGACCTTGGCTATGACGGCGCCATCGTGCTGACAAGCCTTTGCGGCCTCTGCGTAGCTGACCTTCTTAAATCGTTTGAGGAAATAAACTCGTCCTGGTTCAGAAGGGTAAGACAACGAAAGCCATAATGCAAGTGAGTTTTCTCGAAAATTACAAAATTTAAAAATGTATTTTTTTTATTAACCTGATTCAATTACGTTAATATTCTTTAACAAACCTATCTTGTGACTTGTATGATTTTGATATGCTTTTGCTTGAATAATCCATAACAAAAAGTCGATTCTGGTGGTCAGACTGCGCACATGCGCAGAGCAATTGTTTCAAGCTCAGGCCTGTTTCAAGCCGTGTGAAGAGGAAGGATTATTATTCCCTGAGCATTTTCATTGTGTTTGTTCCTTGGATTTGTTTTTTTTTTACTCCTTTCCCGTGTTGTTCATTTTCGACTCTTTCTACTTTGACACATTGGACTAGTTTGTAGCTGGTTGCGCTAAGCTAAGCTAAGCAGCCGTGGTTTGTAGTCTCTGTTTGTTATAATATAAAATATGGTAGTGTGTTTGGTTTAATCTTTGACCTAGTTTGATCTGACCAGTGTGCTGAATAGGAATCTGCTTCAAATGATGCCAGTTAAAAAAAAAACATCTCTGTAGACGAGTTCCTCAAGAAAGGTGAACGCACTTACCATTAAGGTTTGAGGTGAAGCAAAAGGCATCGTAGCGTTCATCTTCTTTGTGCCTGTAACCGTAGTTGCGGACCCCCGGAGGACTGTCTTTGCGGCCGCACTGGTCTCGAGGGTGTGAGATGGGATACTGGACCGATCCATCTTCTAACCAGCCAGCGTTGCACCAGTCCAGGCCCTCGAGCCAAGCCTTGTGCAGCTGTGCGTGGGAAGCCAGAATGGCATCTTGCTGCTGGCACCGTTCCTTGGCCTGCTGGTAGTTTAGCTTGTATCGTCCAGACGGAGGGTAATATGGAAATACAACACCTTCGGGATATTAAAGAGTTGTTCAAAAATCACACTCCACTCAAATTTTCAGAAACAAACCGCTTCACTGACCTTCAAGGTCCAGATTTACAAATCCAGTGTCATCTTCCATATCGTTGGTCACCTCGCATTCATAACGACCGTAGTCTTGCAAGGTGACGTTGTGAATGATGACCGAGGCGTCTCCATTCCCCACCTGCTCCAGAAAAGCGCGGCCACGGTACGAACCCAATGCCTTTTGTTGTCGGCCCAAAGCCACGAACACGTCTTCAAACTGAAAGGCGTCAGAAACCTTCGTCCACTTGATGCGAATGCGGAATGGGTCGATGTCTTCCGGTTCGTGGTGAAAGCGACAGGGAAGAGTGATGGTGCCTCCTCGATGGGTCACCACCTTACCAGGGGCAGTCTGGACGATCACAGCCCCAGTATCGTCCTCTAGATGGGGAAGAGAGATGCTTTTATTCAAGTGTTGCGTTACTGTGTGTGTATTAATAGTTATTTCTAGGTTTAAAAAAAAAAGCTGATAGAATCAGCAAAAATCACGTTTCTTGATTTGAACCTGGTCGCATCAAAACTAATGTTGTGCAGGAGTTCTGTTATTGTACAGTCATTGTAACATGACAATGTCAATGGTGTATTTGTAATAAGTCGATTAAAGTGTGTTTGCATTAATAGTAGTGCATTGTGACAACTTACCCATCACATGCACGATTCTCCGGTGGCCTTTCTTCACTTCAGCCGTGAGTCCAGCGGCCAGAGGAGACATGAGCAGCCACACCAACACATACTGGTCAATACACATGATGGTAGTCAGTGTGCTTTATATGCCCATAAGTAAAGTACGTACATTACACACGACTGGCCCTAAAACCTTTAAAATCATGTTTTTAAAAAAACTGCATTTTTTAATCTGCACACAACACTGACATCAAAGACTTTATGTACAATCCATTTAATCATTCATTGAGCTCGTCTTCGTCACCGCATCAGCATCATCACCTGCAACGCACTGCGCATTGTCAAGGTTACTGTAGTAAAGCCACCGCGAACACCGCCAAACTCACCATCGCCGCAGCAAACTCGATTATTAATCACAAACTAGAAACTTCTTGGTGGCGACGGTGCAGCTGCACTGGGTCCTGTCCCGTCCCGTCTGTGACTGGCTTCCACTGCGGATGATGCTGATGCTGCTGTCTGTCGCGATCAGCGCGCGCGCTTCCCGAGGTTCCTAACCGAGAGACTCTTACGATTTTTGGGTTTCCAGATAAAGTTGGCCATATAAAGTCCCGTTTTTTAACTGCGCGATTTGTGCTTTTGCAAAACATATTTGGTTTACTGTAATCTAAATATTTTTCAAAGCAATCGACTTTTAAAACACTTTTAAACATTAATCCTCAATATATATATATATATATATATATATATATATATATATATATATATATATATATCAGTACTTATTCAGCTTTTTTATATGTAAATATATAGAGAGATAATAAAATATGTGGCGGCATTCATTCGCGTAGTGGGGAATTAGCTCAAATGGTAGAGCGCTCGCTTAGCATGCGAGAGGTAGCGGGATCGATGCCCGCATTCTCCAAGCTTTTTTTATGCCGTCTTGACGTATTTAAAAAGAATGCTACTTTTTAAATGAATTGCACCATTTATATCTAAATTGTAACTTAAATTTCAAGTGTTTACATTCAAGGACTGTTGTTCCGCAATTACTGTATTTTCATATAAATGTAAATACTTTGTTTCAAAACTGCCCGATTACACATGTGTAAAACGTTTTAATCGAAGCGCCATATTCGTTTTAAGCCAAGTTAGCAAGCCAGTGGTAAGCTGATTAATAATAGTAGCAGGCGTGTTTACAGTCGGTCAGTCAGTCAGTCCGCGTCAGCAAACAGAGAGCGCGTCTCTTCGTCAGCAAGACCCGCCCGTGCAAGGAATGATGGTGAGGTTAGTACATGTGGAATATAAAGAGTTTATTCCCCTACAGTGAACTTCTGAGAACTTAATATTCACAATTGGCTAACATGAGGCCTAAATATAAATGGAAGTATTGTGACGATCCATGATATTGGTTTCATCTGGGGTTGCTTTCCCCAAAGAGGTGTGACAACACAGCAGGGGGTTAGACCAATGCTTTCCCACAAAGCATTGCGGTTTCTGTTTTATTTGTGTTTTAAAGTGTTATTTGTGTTGTAAATACTTGTTTTTATGTAGATCTTTTGTGCGTTGTGTATGATGTGAAGTTCATGTTTGTTAGGTGTTATAACTGTTTCGTGTGAACCGTAATGCCTACCATTTGTGCTGTGTGCAAGTATTTATAATATAACTAGTATACTTTTTATTATAGTATTATTATCTGTAGTATTGTTTAATTTTAGAAGCGTTTTTTAGGCGCCCTCTAGTGGCCGCAGCCTCTTTATTTCCTCAACAAAGACGCTTGTGTGTGTGTCTGTGCGTGTGTTAAACATTAAAAAAAGACGTTTACAGGTTTACACTACAGAAGCAGCGCTTAGTTAGAAACGTGTGTGCGTGTGTGTGAATAGATTTAGAAGAAGAATAAGGAAACTATATTTTAAATCAGATGTCTATATTAGTCAATGATTTTAATTAAATGAGCAAGAGCAACACACAGACCAGCGACACAAGTCGTTTATTAGTTGTAGTGCTTTAGCTTGACTTCTTGGATGCGTGAGTGGTTTGGCCAGCAGGTAACGTGGAGAGGAAGTAGTCAGGATGGCGCTGACACCGCAGGGCGAGCAGCAGAGGGCCGGCGGCGTAGAGCGCGTTGAGGAGGAGGACGGTGGTGAGGGCCGCGTCCGGGATTCGGTGTTCTTCTGCAGTGCGCGGGTGAAGCGAAGCGCCAACATGTGTCCACTGGCACTAGAGGATGGAACCGAAGAGGATGTTAGTAGGAGCAAACACTCTGGAACAAAGATCTTGAGCTTGTACGTGACAGCACGTGAAGGTCACAGTGACCACACAGCTATAGGTTATTATCTATAACTATGTTGAATTATTATTATTACAGACGTAGAACACAGTTTAGGAGCTGGTAGCCATGATCTATTTGACAATCAGTGTGTCTGCAGTGGATCGTTGGCTGCCGGGTCACAGCGTTCATCTCCATCGTCTGGATCTGTGATCAAAACTGTCTGGTGGTTCATTTCTAGATCAACCGAACACATCACAACAGAAAGTGAAAAGTCCTCCGTCTGTTACTGTTTCTGGGTCACGAGAAGCTGGAGTCAATGCCAGCAGCTGAGGCGAGACGCACCCCCTAGAATGGTGGCCGGCCAATCACAGAGCAGGACACACATTCACACTCTCACTCCCACCTATGGACATTTTTCCAGACTCCAATTCTCCTGAACGCTTGTTTTTGGACCGTGGACAACTGGAGCACCACAAGAAACACACAGAGACCCAGATGCAGCGCTGCCTGTGTGCTTCATGTTGGGAACAATTCTTTATCAATTCAAAAAAATACTTTGCTGCAAAAAAGAACTTAGCATGTGACACATTACCTGCAACATGGCACCTGCAAAATACACCGTCCAGTCGAACATCCACGTGCAGCCGGGCTTACACAGCCCATAAGCAAAGGAGCCCAGCAGGGGGAGCGCGTGGAACAGCAGCAGCAGCATCTGGAACAGAGCAGAAGACAGGTGACCTGGTGTCTTAAGGTTGTAGTAAAGTGAGCCCGCGATGGCAAGATTCATTCCGAAGCGTTTGGTTCAGCCGAAGCATTAGTGTGCGGACTGATGAACAGCTCCAATTCCGGCTATTACGGAATCATAATAGTTCCTGAAAAACGTACATTTCTAAGAAACGAACGAAAATGCTTCACATTTACGTTTGGATTTTTTATTTTTCGCTTGCAATTATCACATTTTCGTTTGAAACTTTTTTCGTTTCAGATTTTTTTAGTTTGTTTCATTTTTTTTGTTTGGACTTCTGGCACAAGCTTCACCTGGGGGTGGCCCTTACTCTGATTGGCTGGTGAAAATGTGATTGGCGGCTGCTTGATTGGAACTCCTCCCACACTGGTCAACACTGCTGCCAATCACAATCTCATCAGTGAAAGGACCGCCCTAACGTGAAGCTTGTGCCAGAAGTCCAAACGAAGAAAAATGAAACAAACGAATACAATTTGAAGCGAAAAAAGTTTCAAAAGAAAAAGTGAAGATTGCAAGTGTGAAGAATGTGAAGCAATTACGTTTGTTTCTTAGAAATTCACGTTTGATATTTTTGCCACTAATCTGATTCCATGACTACAATCCGCACCTTACCTACTAAAGAACCTCAGCTTTTCAGTACGAGCACCAACACGTCCCCGAGCGCAGATGCCGGACCTGTGTTCCCTCCTTATCACACGCATTAGCGCTCACGTCACACACTGATGGAGGGCGTTAGCCAGGACTCACGGGTGGGATTAGCTTATCAGGTTCTCACAGCACATCTCCAGAGTGATCGATGGCCTGCCATTGTGCCCGCGGCCCCATCAAACAAGGACTTCTGAAACCCATCGACTGAGTTAAGACCCCAATCTAAACAGGAGCAGGCGCGGCCAAGACCCTCAGGACTAAACAAACCTGCTATTAAGTGTACGTCATTAGTCATCATGTCCAGTCATTAGAAGTATTAACATGTAAACTCTGTGTGAATTAGTTTGTGTGAACGCTGTTGTCGTCGGGATCAAATGTTGTGATTTTACAGAAATTCACAGGTGATTTATGGCAGATTTTCACTTTTTTATTGCCTAAGAGGTGTAATAAATTAGGGAGGTCCCAACCCGATAAAGCCAGATCGGCGCTTATGTAGTCCAATCAAACTGATTCATCAAACGGGGCGGCGCAGTTTTTTAAAAGGGGCGTGGCCTCCTGATTGCATCATTATGCGCTGAAAGATCAACTGTTTGGTGGATCACAGTCACACTGAAGATTGTGTGGTGTGACTGTGTGTGTGTGTGTGTGTGTGTGTGTGTGTGTGTGTGTGTGTGTGTGTGTTTAATTTAGATCAAATCTCTACAGTAACCAGTGCATTTTTTAAAGGTGTGCAATTTGACAAGGATTTTCTCACGTGCGTTTAATGAGCTGCTCGCGTTGTGGAACTCTATAGGGAAGCGCTCACCATGACTTTGGGGAAGCCCACGGGATCTCTGAGATACGGCTCGTACTCCGTCACATACGTGCTGAAGATCTCCAGCGGACAGTCAAGAACAGCCTGCGTGAAGAACAGACTGGGAATGTTCCAATGGTCACTGCAGCACCAGTACTGGAGGTTGGATCACTAACCAGGCCTCTAAAAAGTGTGAAGCCCATGGCAGCTAGTAGATAAAGCACAAGGAGCAGATCCAGCGGTCGCCAGATCAAGGCTTTGCTCTGCTCATGTTCAGCCTGATGGAGACAAACCCAGACTTACACATACAATCCACTGACCAAATGCCACACATGCACATCCAGCGGAAAGATTTTGGACCTCCACCTTTGAAGCCCCCACCAGAGGCACGTCGCTGGGCCTGGAGAACAGGGACACGGCTCCCCCTATTGGCACTAACAGGAAGGGCATGTTGAGCCAGAACGCTGGACGGATCTCAGAGCCGTAATTACCTGAAATATAAACCAATGTGGTGGTTAGTCTGTACTGTTTTATGTTCTCTGATGCTGGACTCACCGACCACGATTCCAGGCACAAACACCACCATGTTGCCGCACAGAGATCCGGCCCAAAACAGTCCTAGTGTCCGATACTTCTGACTGTTTTTGGAGGAAGTATTATGGAGGACCAAAACCGTCAAAATCAAATATAAATGACAAAGGGGAAAAAAAGGTACTTAAATGTATAAATAAATGCAGAAATACATACGTACAAAATACATTTACAAATACATATATTTATATTTTTACAACAAATGGGAAATATATGTACTTATGTATAAATAAAAACATAAATGCATTTGTGCAAAATACATATATAAATGCACATATTTACAACAAATAGGAAATAAATGTAACTATTTATCTTCTCCTTCTCTCAAGCCCTTTTTCTTTATCTTTATCAATGAGTGTTGGCCTATTTCTTTTTACATTCCTAAACGCGAAGGCAAATGAGAGGGCGTGAACTGACCTGCTGGACATGCGGTGGATCAGCATCAGGTAGATGGTGAAGTGCACCACGCCGTCCCAGTAGCACATCATGATGGCGTACGCCGTTCCCAGATAAGGTTCCCCCTGGAACCACACCATCCCAAACCGCTCTTATGTTCACCGACGGATGATTTGAGCTGTTGTTCTCACTAACCGTCTTCTGGTAGAACTCCATGAATCCTGAGGTGAAGCCGTCATACTCCAGAGCGCTGGTGAGGTCTATGACGCACGTGAAGGAAAACTCTGCGAAAACTGCAAACAGGGTTCGTTTGTATTGTTTGAATCCAATAATGAATGTATACAGTAAACTTTACATTTGGAATGTGGTGTAAATTATAAAATAAAATTTTTGCAGCACAGAAATAATTCATTGACGCGATTAGAAGTATTCAATAAGTGCTTTTTGTTTTTTTTATCATTAATTGCAGAGAATTAGTTAATAATGAATTAAACCTTTTCAATAAAACATTTAATATATTGTTTGTGTTACGCATGTATTTCTTGATCTATTTTCCGTGGCGTTTTCTGAGCATAATGAGTGGCAGGGTAGTAAAGTAGAATGTTGGTAGCAGGACAGTGAGTGTAAGTGTGACCGCTGAACTCAGACTGGCTCTGTGTAACACACTCTCTCCTCAGCATCACTGTAAAATACTGTAACTGTCCTGGTCTCTAATCTGATTAGATTACATTCTATACAATTCATTAACTGATGATTTGTATCAGAAGATATGAGTATTTCTTAGTAGATCTATAAAAGGTGCATCTGCATTCCATCACATCAGCTTTGATCATGCCAGTTCTCTTTTGCACTTCCATGCTCATTCATGATTTTGTGGTCTGATTGCCTAATAATGTTCAACTAGTCACACCAGTGTCATACCGTAAAACAGAAGGTCTTTCGGGGGACTGCTGCGGGTCACCAGATAAACCAGCAGAAACACCGCCACAAGGACAGCCACGCCAATTTCCAGTATAGCCACTGGTCTGCAGAAATTAAAGAGAAGGAAACACATCCACGACATCTATGACATGAGTTCATTGTGCCACTAGAGGCTGCCAGCGAACAGTTTTAGTGTGTGTGTGTGTGTGTGTGTGTGTGTGTGTGTGTGTGTGTGTGTGTGTGTGTGTGTGTGTGTGTGTGGCGGTGTGAAGAAAGCTCTAAAAGTCGCTATTAGCAGAGCAGCGCCATCGTCTGATTGGGTCTTTTTCTGCATAATCGCATAACCGTTTTCTTTGGGCCTAGTGTGTCATTGCAGTTCAGTGTTCACCATGAAAGAAAAGCTGTGTCGAAAAAAGGCTTTCAGTGTATTAAGCTTGAGAATGTGAACCAGACTCAAGAGATTAAAATTTTTTCACAATTACTTGGCTAAATACTGGATTGCAATACCTATTGTAAGAAATAAAAATGTATTAAAAGTATTTGAATTTAATTGCTGATTTATTCTTTTATTCAGCCGTAAATAATAAAAGATTTTTTTTATTGTTTTCCTAACCGGAATTTTAAAAAAAGGTTCTACAATTCCGCGTTACCAGGTTTTTTTGCCAAGAGAGAGCATCGCCCTGCGAGTTATTTAATATAGAACTCTCACTGGTTTTATATAATTATTGGATTGATTGTATCTAAGCATTTCATGCGTTTAAGAAAGGTAAAATCCAAACATATGTTGTGACTCTGTTGTGAAATTGCGTGATTTTAAAGTTTTCGAGTGGATTCTAACACCTCGTTTAGAGACATAAAATGCCCATCATCGTGGAAGCATAGGACACAGAGTTATCTGGTACTGTTTAAGTAGCAATAACTAGGTTATAATTATGACTAGGTTAGACTGGAAAACTACCGTAGTTATATGTACTGAATTGGCTACGTACTTATTTCTATTTTTTTCCACTAGAGGGCAGAACAATCTAAGATTTAAGAGAAAATTACATGATTGTCATTTGAAGTATAGCGGCATGAAAGAATATTCTCCCTCTTCCTCTGTCTGTCCACTAGAGGGAGATCTCAGATTGAAATTAAGAAAAAAATGTAATGGTATGGAAAAAAAATTCTGTCTCTGCTAGGGTGATGTGAAATATAAATATAAATAAATTATAGTGGTATGCAAAAATGTAAGGTAATTAGATTGGCATGAAAAAAAATTCTCTCTCTGAGGGCGATGTAAGATTGCAATTAAGAAAAAAATTACAGTGGCATGAAAAAACATCTTTTTCTATCTACCAGAGGGCGGTGCCAGATTGAAATAACGGTAATAAAAAACTAAAGTGGCATGAAAAACAATTATCTCTTTCTGTCCACCAGAGGGCGTAAAAATCTAAGATTGAACAAAAAGTTCAGTACAGCAGCATGAACTCGAGATGGCATGAGGAAGCTTGTGATTGGTTCGTGGGTGAGTGACGTCGTGTACTTTCTATTCGCGTGGCGTGGCGTCTGATCTCCGATGGTGAAGTTTTCGCGGAAGTATCGGCTTTCAGGTCAACATGAAGACTTCAGACGCGAAGAGCCGAGGATCTTGAGGAGCTTCACGGGAGTTAGACGTGTTGTCCACTGGAGACTTTTGGTCAAGTACGTACAGTCTGTTTTAACTGAAACCGCTCAAAGTTTTGATACTGTTGTAATGAACAATTCGACTAAACACCAACTGAAGGGGAAGTTTTGTTTGAAGTTACAAAAGTTGAGAAGTTGAAGTTCCTGAAGTGGTTCAAATCAACCATTAGGTGAAACAACCAGACGTCGTCACTAACGGGTTGCCTAATGTTTGGTTTAAGGAACAAATTTGGCGTTTTCAGTTTCTTTTTCTACGAAACGCGCCTCGGTATTCAGACAGGCGTGTTTTTCTTCAGACGTCAGCTCTAGATGCTGCTGGAAGCGTCATGACGACACTAGTGTACGACGTTTTGTATGACGTCACGTTGGGTAATTTCGACAGCATTGAAGGATTAAACGTGGGCATACTTTCATGTTCAGTTTACCAATTTCTTTTCTCATGGAGTGATTGATGCTCTGAATTGTGTAAAAATGAAGAGCGATTGGCTGTTGAATTGTTTGACGCAACACAAATACGTACACGTGAATTCTAAGGGCCCGTGATACCAGCCTTATTAAAAGTTACATTATTATGAGGTTAAAACTGCTGGTGGTAACACAATTGGCATTAGTGTGTTGTTGTAGTTGCTGCTTAAAGATCTCAGAGTTGTGTCTTTCCTTTTAATAATCCATTGTACCATTTTCTAAACTGCTTTTCCATTTCCACTCTGAGTCTGAACTGAAGGCAGGACAACCAATCACAGAGCGGGACACAGACACACATTCATCCTCTCACTCGTTTTCCAGACTCCACTTCTCTCTAACACGTCTTTGGATCTCCTGTAGTTGCCATTATTTACATAGAACTGCTCAGATGCAAATGATCTTTTTTTGTGGAAGAGCGATGGAGACTGGAGGACGTTCCGGGTGTCGGGTTTGTCTGTCTGTCTGTCTGTCTGTCATGCGCTTTTATTGTCTGATCACATGCTCATGGGGAATGAAGTAATAAAGCAGCGTTATACGTTGAAGAGTTCCTGTGAAATCTGCGGTTGATGAGGTGTGACGAAGCTTCAGTGGGACGTAAAGCACAGCCGGTTGCATAAGACCCCCGGGTCAAACGCTCTCGCGGTCAGAGAAGGACGCAAGGACACACAAGTGTGATAAATGAGATTAGAAGATGACGTGAAGTCACGGAGATCCGAACTCTGAACAAGCTGTCAGGCATTTTTCAACAATACAAATGAAAGTAGATGTTTTTCTTCATTTAAGGCGCTGGCTGTGATTTAACTCCCACGGTCTCCTAAAGTTCTTTCCCGCTCGCTGTGTCACACACTGTTATCTGAGGCTTTCAGGCAGCGCGCTTATTAGTTTGTGGCAGTTATTGTTCAGACTTGGTCAACTTTTCCCGTAATGCGTTCGGTTTTCTTTCAGGACTCCGTCACGGTTTATGTATTGTGTGTATATCCATTAATGACGGCTGAAGGACGCTCCGGTACAGCGAGTGCCTGTGTAATTCGCCGTAGGCTTATTTATGGAACAATCTTCCAGACTAAATGTGAGTAGGTGCTCGTAGATTATGCGTATTTGTAATTGATTAGATAGATTCCGCTGGTCTGGTGCTGTGATTGGTTAAAGAGTCTTCAGATAACGGTCTGATTCAATCGTCTCACCGCTGCCTGTTTTATTGAATGAAAGGTTGTTTTCTGTCAGAGTGGAACCCACAAACACTGCTGTCTCAAATAGCGCCTGTTCTTCCTGTGTTTTCGTGTGGATATCGACCTTCAGTTCCTCTTTCAGCAGTGGAGTAGATAAGAGACTCTGCCTTTTGTTTTTTTGCCTGTTCTCATTTCCTTTAATTAGACCCGTGTGTGTGTGTGTGTGTTTCCCATCATAACTATATTCCTGCAGAATGACTGTAAAGCCGCATTGCTCTTTTTATTTGATGTTTTTATCAGCCGCTGGCTTTCCCGTCCCTTTCCGCTGTGTTCCAGTAAAGATAATGGTGCTTTACTGGAAGAGCGCGTGTGGAACTCAATAGTAATCGGTATTGATTGTCCAGTGAGACCAGCACCTTCATCTTGCTGTTCTACAGTCACACAGTGTAAAAGGATGAATGGAACCGCCAGCTTCCGTCTTGTTTGATCAGCCACACACACACACACACACACACACACACACACACACACATTCGACAGATCCAACCCAAACATTCACCCTCTGTGGGACTCTGTGAGCGTTCTTTATTTTTACTGTCCTCTGCTTTATTTCTGTGGTTTTATGTATTCTTACTGTTTTACTTACTGTCAAAAAAATTTTTTTTTTTTTTTTTTTTTTTTACAATTTCCATAGTAAATGCAACCCCTTCTGAGAACGAAATTTAATGACGAGAAGCGGATGAGCTGGGCTGCTTGATCTTCACTCGCTTCTTCACGTGTGTGTTTCAGATGATGTTGGCAGACGCTTGGCAGCAGTGTGTCTGATGCCCTCACTGGCTCTTCCCGCTGCCATGGATGGGCACCGCTGCTCCCAGGCCGAGCTGGACGCTGGCAGCTCCGTCTTTCCTCCCGCCACGGTAAACGCCCTGCCGTCATACACTCTCTTACACGAGGTGCTTTCTGTGCCGTGTTTTCGCTATTGTTTCACTTTCAGTTGTTTTCTCACACTCGTTCTTCCCCTGTATTTATTCTTTCACAAACCTTCCAAATTCCTTGTGCACTTTTACTTCCTAACCCTAACCCTAAATCTCGTGTTGCAGGAGATAACAGCAAACACACAAACCAGCCTGTGATCTCTCCATCTCACCACTTCTCTCTCCGGGTGTATTCTACCTCTTCCTCTCCCTCGTGTCTCTCAACCTTTCCCTCACGACCTCTCTATCCTCATCTTTGTGTCTCCATTTCTTTTCTGTACAGTTTAATTGGCTTGAAAATGTAAATACTGCACCTCTGGAGTAAAAGTGGCCACTGCGCGACTTCTATTGTCGTTTGCTTGGCTCCAATCATCATTATGAGCACTTCAAAAAGAAGTAAAAAAGTGTCAGACTCATCAAACTCAAACTCTGCTGCTTCTCTGTTTCAGAGCCACATCTTTGCAAACAGCTCTTGGAACTTTCTTCAACAATCCTACTTTCCTTTTCCTTTGCCGTCTGAAAATCAGTAAGTACTTGCTACAAGAAACATCCAGGCCAAAATTATTTAAAAAAAAAAAAACATTTAAATAGACGTAAACTGTGTATATTGTTTCCTACCCGCATTTTGCCCTCTAAAGAGCAACCACCCACATGCTTTTGAAATCATTCTTGCCACAAGCACAATTCCATACATCAGAAATGTGTTTTATTTTTCATCATTATGAAAGTGAATCGAGTTCAAGAGTACGGGAGTCTTTGTTTATTACTCATTCACTCTTCCTCTGATTCTGACTCATTGAGTGTGAAGGTCTGGAGTGTTTTAGGTCACGATAACTAGGAAACACGACATGCTGAGCTCACTGACTGTTCACCAGCAGCAGAAACATCTCCTGACTTTCACTTGAGCGGATGGGTGTGAGAGAGAGAGAGAGAGAGAGAGAGAAAGAGAGAGAGAGAGAGAGAGAGAGAAAGAGATAGGGCAACTCGACCTGTTCTGTCCATTCAACACAGACTAGATCATTGGCCTCATAAGGCCTTCTCTTAGAAATCCTCTCTGTGGAGACAGGCTTGGGCAGAAGAGGTCTGAAGTCCACCAAGATAAATGACCTCACGTGACTGGTGAAGAACATATCAGAGATGCAGTAGTCAGACATTTTCCCTTGGTAAAGAGAAATGCTTCTGTCAAGCTAAACTCACCACGATGCTTCCAGTTCAGAACAGAAACTGAAATGTTCTGGAAGTGTCAGGTTGTGTTGAAGCTGGGATGTTCATAGAAGTGGACGTTTAGTGGGGTTTTTTTGGCTGAACGGACGGATAGATTGATGGCTTTAAGCTCACACAGACGAGTTCTGCTCTCTTTTGTGGAGTGAGCGTGTGAAAGTGAAAGCAAGTGTCCTGCGACCTGCTGTTCAATGGGAGTCATTGTCACCGGGCGCTCCAGAACGTCCAGAACGCCACACGATGCACGTGGTATTTGTAAAGAAACTGAAAGTGTTCATTAAAACGCCTTCATATGGCCCTCTTGGTTTGCCGTACGTGTTCCCATGGAGACGGTGTGTTTATAAAACAACCCGCCATGTTCCGCTGCAGCCACAGTGTCTCCCGTGAGCGGACAGTGCTGGGCTCTCGCTCCGGTAAGTGTGGGCGAGTAAAATAAAGTGACTCTGATTATCAATATGGATAGGTGATTTGTTTTAAAAATGGCAGCATGTCGTTTCTGAGCACCTTTTAAACAGTTTAGCATAAATTACAATTTGACTTATTCAAACGCCCCTATTTATAATTCTTTTATTAACTAGATCAAATCGGGATCACGTGCTGTGCATTTAGTGGTGACAGTAATGTCCAGGAGACAATGAAGTCCCGTGGCGCTGCAGCAGTTTGGCATCTAGGTGGGATTGGGATTTGGAGGGTCCGTCATGATTCCACAGAGAACGGCTTTCGGGTCTGCTCACACGGCGCCGGGAAACCCGCCTTTTCGCAACCATCTGTGCGCAACCCACTGTTTATCGTTTCCACTGTTTGTCTCCATTAAGAACATGATAAAAAAAGACAGAGAGACCAGTATATGTGTGCAAAGGTCAGAGAGCAAAGTGAAAGCAAGGCTCTGGTTTTCTGAAAGAATGAGTGTGTGGTTGATGGTTGACGGTGGCGTCAGTGTAACATCCTGTTCTCCCACGTCAGGGTTAAAAAAAACTACTAGTACATTCATATCGTTTCAAGGGAGTCGAAACCTTCAAATATTCTGCTTGGAAGCACATTCACTACACTGGTATATTACAATTACTGTAAGTAAAATCCCATTTTTACAAGAATTTCTGTGCAGATTTAAAGCTCTTTGGTACAGTTGTCATTGGAACACCACAGTTTGAAGCCTTCACTAAACGTTATTAAGATTCCATTACTCTTATCATTCATACACAGCAACTCAACCTTCTGAACATCTGATTTTAAATGACGGAAGCAAATGTGGAGAGAATCCACATTTTCTCTAAATCTCTCAAAAACATTTGACACGGCAGCTAAAGAAGATCAATAGAACATTGACTATCTCCCAATATAATCCTGTTGTCTGACCTATGGGTCGGCTGGAAAATGACAGTATGTTTCCATAGTTACTTTTCCAAGCGTATAAAAATACAATATCGTAGAGAGTACCAAGATAGAAGTGTTTTTTTTTTTACCATCTGTCTTTATGCTTTCCCTGAGAATCAAATGCGTGAGCAGTATCGAGAGTGTGCTCTCTGCATTGAACCATCCAGTGAAGTTACACACACACACAGTGAAGTGAAACACACAAATCCAGAGCAGTGGGCAGCTTAGTTCTAATGAATACCGTCCTCCTTGTTTTTTTATTCATTTCAAAGTACCAAACAAAACAAATCCCAGATTTGATAGATTTGCAAATGTAGTTTTAAATAAAGTGAGAATAGTGTGTTTTAGGATTAGAAAAGATAAAGAAAAGTTTTTATGTGTGGTGGTTGTTTTTCTATTGGATAATTAGAAAGTGGAGCTATAAATAAAGTATATA
This sequence comes from Paedocypris micromegethes, assembly GCA_028031935.1. Classification (NCBI taxonomy): domain Eukaryota; kingdom Metazoa; phylum Chordata; class Actinopteri; order Cypriniformes; genus Paedocypris; species Paedocypris micromegethes. Next base: position 2,471,238 of record CM051497.1, read on the forward strand.
TGTCTGACCCTTTTGTAACCTGTCAAAGTTCAAATGTAAAATATACCTTCTAAGTTAGAGTAAAAATTCTAGGTGAAGATTCTAGAATCAAAATCAGTATAAATCCCCTGAGAGAAGAAAGACGGAGAAGTGAGAGTGAGTCACATGAGTCACATGATGCTGATGATGTTAAACAACGAAACACTGTTTTCTGAAGAAACTGTTTTATTCCGTTTTATTTACTATAACCTGCTTTCTTGTGATCTGTAAATGACCTCAAAGCATAAAAAAAACAAGTTGAAAGCAGCACATTTGATATGGAACTCAATGTTTTTGGCCAAGCTTCCATCAGGACTGTTTCTGTCGTGACTTTCGTCTTGTTTATTCGCTCTTGATGCACTTTTTTGCGTTTTACAGCTTTTCTGAAATGCACACCAATGGCTTTCCCAGCTTGGACTTTTCTGACCTTGATTTGGCGGCGGACGGAGACCCGTGTCAGGTGAGGCTGTGTTAGATGATGCTCTGGGAACACGAGTGTCTGGTAAATGCTCTGATGGTCGAATTTGGTTTATCGCGGTAGTTGGGGTCTTGAGAAAATACAAATGGAGCTGAAAAAATCTGCGAAATTGTTTAATGACCGTAAATCCTGCCATTCACATAAGTTGTGAACCTGCAGTTTTTCTGAGTTTTTTCTCATTTTCAGATTAGTGCATCCTCTAGTTAGCACAAGGGTGGGCAAACATTTTGATCCGCGGGCCACAATGGGTTCTAACATTTCAAGGGTCCGGAGCGGGAGCAGATTAATGGAGTTCTTTGGCAACATCACCTCACTGGAGAAAAACTACACATCTTGAGATTTGGAGGAAATATATGCTTGAATTCCAAATGAAAACGAAAAATAATTGCAACAACATATCTGACTTTGGAAAAAAATATCTGACTTTCATTCAATCAATATATGTAAAATCAAGCTCGGCGGGCCGGGCCTTAGGTGGCACACCCCCTCTAATAGACCACCCTGACGGAAGTTAAACATTATACCACCATGGTGTGTTGATAGAGGATTTACGGTATATTCAAAGTTTTTCTTTGCCGTGGCACGCCTCACAACACACCAGCATCCTTCTCGGAAACCGATGGTAAAAGGTACATTATGCATCTGTCACATGTCCACTTCTCAGCGCTTCAAGCTTGTTTAGGATGTGGTTCCTCTTCTCTCCGGAAGCTTCCTCGTGTGATTTAAACACAAGCTGTTGTTTGTCGGATGTTCAGTAAAACAGAAGTGGACCTTCTTTGGTTGATGCTTAAATTTACTTTACAATGGAAGATTTTCCCTATCTAGAGTTTTAAAGAAAATCTTTCAAATATTTTGAATGTTCTTTTTTTTTTGTCAATGATGCAGCTGAGATTTTTCCAAATCAGAGAGTTGTCAACAAAAACCCTTCTAGCCAATCAAAGTGAAGTGCTGTATGTCCCGCCCACACTGAAGCCACTCCCATTGAGTTTAGATAATTTATCTTTTTTATCTATCGTTTATACTTCATTTCTCGTTTATCAAATCTTAGCTTTTATTTTGGATACAATTTTTTATTTTAGTATAGTTGAGTATAGTTTATTTTTTCTATTCTTGATTTTTTTTTAATTCAACTCTTTAAGTTTATTATAAAAGTTGTAGAGAGTCATTTTAATGTAAAGCTAATCCAAGCGAATGTAAAGCGAAGCCACAAAATTCTGAAAAGACCTACATTTTTTTTCCGCCCTCATCAAAATGTGACGCATCAGTGATCAACACAGGTGAACAGTGTGCTTTAGTCCCGAATGGAAACTAGACAATACCCAACATAATTAATCATTTCATAAAGAATAATCCTTTCCATGGTTTGTGAATACAATTAAGCGACTTGTTTGTCTTGCCAAAAATCCCCATTAACTCCGATTCTAATCTAATGCAATAAAGGTTCCTAATGATAAAGCCTCTCGTGAGCCTTTCTGACAGACGTGACATTATCCAGATCAAGCCAATCACAGTGCGGAATCCTGCCAGTGGGATCCGAATGAAGGAAGCCAGTGCGGCGAGAGGCAGCGGAGTGGAACACAAAGCTCTCTTTACTATTACAAACGTCACTTAAAGTTGATCTAGGAAATTTGAATCCTGCTTCATTCTCAGATCATAGCCTGAGGAGGTGTTAAGGATTGTTTAGACACTCTGTGATGCGTACGTATGTTAACTGGTGAATGTATTAATAATTAGCAGAATTAGTGGTGTGTTGAAGGAAGGTGACAGGACAGTGGCTTTACTCATAGCTGACCACATGTATTCCCCTCCTGGAATCTCTGACACGTTGACCTGCTTCCGCTCCTGTTGACACACTTTTCTTGCGGTTTTCCAGTGTTGAGCCGACACACCATGCCTAATATTTTACTTCATAAACTGTATTTATCATTTTGATTTATTTGAACAAAACAAAAACAGCCAAAGAATCACTGTTTTGGTTCGGTGGAGAAACTTGTCCGTCAAACCGTGAAACTGCTTAAAGCCCAAGTTTACATTTTTTTTTTTTTTTTTTTTTTTTTTTTTTTTTTTTTTGCAGTCAATTGATAAAATTTGTTGGACAAAAATGCAGCATTCGATTGCTTTGAGTTGTAACAAGCCAAACGCGCGTGGTGTGTTAAACAGCGCTGCAGTGTTTACACTAGCCGTGCGGTTGAGTTACACCATGTACTGTAAGGACGGCCCGCCTGCCAGTAACTCCACTCACTTACCAACACCAGCATCATTTCCTGAAAGCTCCTCCCCCTCCTCTCCCCGCCCCTCCCACCACCCCTGCACGGAGTAGCTCCACCACAATCGATAGGAGTAACCCTCTACACACGTACCTGTCACCAGGAAGGGTCTGAAACATACCTGTTGTGCAAGCTGGAGACGCTCCTTCTCCCTTTTCCGCCTGTAAATGTGCCGGTTCTTTCTCCAGCACATGGACGGATTTGTGTTTTGCAGAAGGTGAATGACACTGACTTGGACTCATGTCACTCATGCAGTTTTGGACTAAGTTTTATGCACAACTGGGACGTCCTCCGCCCAAGGTAGAACCATAGGTGTGTGTGTGTGTGTGTGTGTGTGTGTGTGTGTGTATGTGTGTTTCCGTTTTCGTAACATTTGCAACTTTTTTATGCTGGAACAAAATATTAGATATTAAATGTTGTCCGAGATCGTTGATTGTTGAGATGTTGTATTAGATATTAAATTATCTCTGAGAAAAACGGCAACTTAGTTTCTCTGTGGGAAGTGACAAAGCTACAAATGTTGTCATAATTTGCTGTATATAGCTTATAGCTGTATTTGTGTAAGTGTGTGTATGTATATATATATATATATATATATATATATATATATATATATATATATATATATATATATATATATAGATGTTGGAAGAGAAAAACTCTACATTTATACGGAACAATGCATATTAAAAACATAATGTCATATATATATAATATATAATTATTTTTATTATATATATATTTTTTTACATGTATTGTTGCGTATAAATGTACAATTTTTCTTTTCCCTAGTTGGTGCTACCAGTAAGCTGTAGGTGACTGGCTATATGTTGAGGGTCTGATGGGGGGGAGGGGCTGGGGGAGGGTCTGTCTCTCTGATTGGTCAGAAACCTGTTGCTCTGCAGGAACCTTCAGTTCATTTCTCTCCGTCACTGTTTTTCTGCCCTTGTCTCTCGTTTTCTTATTTGTTTTGTTACTTGTTTGTGTTTTTCCTTTTCAGAAGCACCACTCCCATTTTTGAGTTGCTTGTCTATCTAATTATTAGTAAATGTGTTCTTTCTTTTCTTTCATTTTGTTCTTTCCTTTTTTCTGTTTCCTGTTCTGTTTTGTCTTTTTCATATTTATTTTTGTCTTCTCGCTTGGATTTATTGTTTTGTCTTTTCTTGCCTTTTTCTTTCTGTTTTATTTGGTATTGTCATTCATCCAGTCATTCGTTCACTCTTGTCATTTCATCTGAGTTTCTGATTTGAAAAGGTTTTCTTTCCTCTTGACCTGCTTCTTTCTTTTTCTCTTACTGCTTTTTTTTTTGTGTGTGTCTTTCCTTGTTGGTCTTTGTCACTGTCAGTGAACAGATAGCCCATGAGGAAGCTAGATGTAATAGTCTGTCAGTGACGCCGGCGGTTTTCCCGGCAGGTTGAATGTGTGTCACGTGTGGCGTAACTCGACACATTGGTGTAATAACCAGGCTTTATTACAGTACTGTAGTGTAGCTTTAGTGGTTGTGTGTGATGCAGCAGACGCGCTGGTCTCCATCGCTCTCCCTCTTTCTTCTTTCCCTGGGGCTTCAGTCGTCACAAAGGAAGAATGGATCTTCTGGAGGTGGAACCTGTGAATCAACGACTGTAGTTATCAGGCCCGTTTTAGAGGAGGACGTTTTATTTAGCAAAAAAACGAACTAATATTTCCTCACAACGGAGTCGACTCTTCTCTGACTGAGGAACAAAAGGAAGTTTTTCGGATGAAGTCGGCGCGCTGGTTGAAACGGCAATAGCCTGTCTACCTTCAAATCCCAGCTCAAAACACACCTTTTCCATAATGCATTCGCTCCCCACTAGCCTCCCTCATCATTTTTCTTTTTTCATCTCCATTGCGCTATTTTTTTTCTATCAAGTTTTGCCGTGTGGCTTTGACTGTTTAAGCTTTGAGCATTGTTTATGTGTTATTTTTGTGTTGTTGTACGGTGTCCTTGTGTGCTGAACGGCGCCCATAAATAAAATGAATTATTATTATTATTATTATATAATTATAATGTTTGCAACACCAGTGTGGTGGTTCCATCCCTGGCAGAGCATGTGGCTGCCGCGCTGTTGAACTGCTGGTTTCACGCCATGTGTCCTGCCAAACCGCGCTAATGTAGTCGGGGAATTCCTGCTCCACCGCGGCGCAAGCGGATGAAACCTTCCCGGAAGTCTGGGCTTTTCCCTGGCGGTCACCTGAGAATCCAGAGCCACGTTATCCAGTTACCAATTAGCAAACCAACACCGTTTGCCATTATTCCAGTAGTGTCTGTGGCTCCCAGTTGCCCCTTTCACTCAGCAATGCCGGTAAAATGCATGAAAAATACCAGAACGACTTTACTGGTAAAGACTGTTCACACAAGAGCTGCCATTCTTGCGTTTTTACGGAAAAGAACCTTTCATACTGCGGTGTCAAAATCCCAGTATTTTCGGTGACATAATCAACTGGCAACACGCTCTAAACAGCTGTTCCTTTGTAAACATAACAGCGGTAATTGTTTCACAAGTGATGGCGTCGCTAACTGTTCCGCTGATGTGGTGATAAATGTCTTCATCCGCCCAAATTATTAATCATTAAACGGCGACGAGTTCGATTCTGTAACATCATCAACCGGCGACACCTTTTGAACGGCTAGACCCGCGAAAGCGCGAAATGAGCGCGTGACCCACGCAGAATGTTCTGATTGGCTCAGAGCAGTGGGTGACGTCAGCCCGTTCGGAACTTCTCTGCGCTTTTCCGGGAATCTTCATGTCGCTTTCACGCAGAGGAGAATGCAGGCAATTTACGTTACTGGTGTCCGTGCCGGAATATTCCCGGATCAAATTTCCCGGCATTTGTCTGTTCACACATAAGTGCATGCAGCTAATATACCAGTATTTTGCAGGAATGTCTGTATGTGTGAAAAGGGCTATTGGCGGAGTTCCCTCGATTTTGGAAAAGTACATTATTGTGGGTAATTTACATATTAAATCTTCAAATCACAGCAACAGTTTTATATTCCATTTACTTTATATATTGTCCTTTTTATAATAAAAAGCAATTGCCTCAACATTAGAAGAAAAACGTTCTGTGCTTGCGTGGGTTTTCTCCAGGTCTCCGGTTTCCTCCCATCATCCTAAAATGGGAGAATTGGAGTTTGGAAAGGTGTGAAAGTTTAATAGGGTCTGCTGCTGCCAGTACAGGCCGTGTCCCGCCTTCAAGCCCAGAGCGGGTGATCCAGGAAATGGACAAATGACTCAGAAAATGAATATTTGGATTTCCACTTTTTTACACGTTTGTTGTTTTGTCAAGTAATCTGTTTGCATCAAATTTACATTTTTTTTAATTCATGAGTGTCTGTGATGACTATAAATAAGAAAGAAATAAAAACAGTATTTTTATTTTTTCAATAAAAATGTACATTAGTATGTTTTTTTTTTAATGTTTTTTTTTTTTTTTTCTTTTAAAGGTATTCGGTAAACAGTGCAATAAAAACAGTGAGCTGAATGTTTTGTTTGTTTGTTTGTTTGTTTGTTTGTTTGTTTGTTTGTTCTTTTTAACTAAGCTAAAACAAATTGGAGATTAAAATGCGTTATAATAGAATTGTATATTTTTTAAACTGTTGTATTTATTTACTGATTATCTTTTTAATAATAAAAATGAAGTTCAGGATGCAACGCGACAGACGTGAGAATGTGCTGACATTGTTTGTTATTCAGATGTTTTTGGGTCGAAGGTTTATGATCTAGAAATCATATGATCTGATGCTTTTTTAACGGCAATGATGCAGAAAAACCTCAATATCAGGTCCATGACGGAATGCCGCTGTTCTAAATACAGACGCCGATGCGGTTTCATCCCTTCTCGAGAGATTCAGCTTTCCTCAAGCACTTTGTTTTTCCCAGCATGTTGAAATCAATAAGGAAAGCCATGTGAATTCAGGAAAAGGACTTTCAGCAAGCCTTCTGGTTATTTAACGGGACAATTTTTCCGCACCGCTGTCGTTATATAATAAACGAAAATCTGCTGAGCATCATCATGTTGTACAGGCTGTTCAGTATGGAGAATGTATGCACAATATTTACTTCTCTCCTCCTGACTCAAGTTACGGCCATATCTACAGAATAAATCTAACGATATTGATTGTTGACTGCGATTTTTTTTTTTTCTGGTTACTGTAACATTGACTAATGGTTTTTGTTCAGGGACCAGATCAGATGTCACAGTTCCTCTTTATTCATGAAAACATCTGCATCTTTACTGTCGTGTTTCATTTAAGTCTTCATAAAAGTGCTGCTTTTAATTTGCCAGAATTCTGTTTGTGTCTCATGACACTCACTGTGTGTGGGTTACTTATGCTTTTGTCTTATGAAATCAAGACTTTTCACTGGCATATTTATCGAATGGTCAAATAAATCAGCTAATGGAAAATGTTGTGATTAGAAAGTAGAATAAAAAGACGGCACGTAAAGCGTTTGAACATACGCAAAACACGAAACGTATGATAAAAATATTTTTTATGATTAGCAATGTAACACTATTTTTAGATACGTCACACCATAGTAACACTTGTCCTATAAATAAAGTGTCATGCTTAAAAAAAGTGTCCCATAATAAAAGTGTACAGCAAAATACTCAGATATGAACAAGTGCACAAATAACAACAAACACACACACACACACACACACACACACACACACACACACACACAGGTGTTTATTAAAAGACGTCCACTTTTTTTTTTCTTTTTTCAGGATCTCTCTTCTCTAGACGATCTACCAATCTTCTCTCCTCCGAACGACTCCTTATCTGAATACACCGACTCCAGCTTGCTCAGTGCGGACCTGGTGCCCAGCGTCCCCACCATATGGGACGTGAAGACCCCCGCACCGGCCCAAGAAGTGAGTCTCCTGCGGACAAGACGGGTTCTGAGATCTTCACCCATAACTTCCCTGTAAACGAGGCCGTTTGTGTTTCTCACCAGAACGTTAACCGCTTTCAAGGGCTGAATTCTTTGGATGACATTTCTGCCATCATCAACACACCACCCATCGGGTTTTACCAGGTATCACACCACACAACGTCGCTCGTCTTCAAATCTCTGCTCTCTCTTAAGCTCGCTTCAAACCTCAGTCGTGCGATTTTTTTTTTTCCCCAGAGTCTCCAGACGACACAGGCGGAGGAGGAAGAGGAAGTGGAGGTGGAGGAGAGCGAAGAGCTGGGTCACATCGACACCTACGCCGACTACAGGCCTTCCAAATGTAACCGCTGTAGTGTTGACTCTTCGTAGCGTTACAGTGGGTTTATAAAGTGTGTGTGTGTCGCTATCAGCCACGATAGGCCTTTGTCACCCGGACCGAGTGGTGGAGACCAACACGCTGTCCAGTGTTCCTCCTCCCGACATCACCTACACCCTGTCCATTCCAGAGTCCAGCATCAGCAGCGGTCTTCTCTCCGCCCTGCAGCTGGAGGCCGTCATCTACGCCTGCCAGGTAGCGCCGGACCACAGTCACTGGTGTGAAGGAAGGAGTGTCGCTAGAACCCGTGTTTTCAAATGTGTTTGTGACATGATATGCTCTGTTTTTTTTTTTTTCAGCCTAAATGTGTTTTTATTGTGGACCTTTTATCTGTGAAGCACTTTGTTTCAACACGGGTTGATTTTAAAGGGCTAAACAAACAAACAAACAAACTAAACTAAACTAAACTAAACTAAACTAAACTAAACTAAACTGATCTCCACAGCAACATGAAGTGATTCTGCAGAACAGCCAGCGGGCCGGCTTCCTCATCGGGGACGGGGCCGGAGTGGGCAAAGGTCGCACGGTGGCGGGCATCATTCTGGAAAACTACCTAAAAGGACGAAGAAAAGCTCTGTGGTACGGCCAGCCCGGTGAGGACGGTTTGAACCCGTTGAAGCGGCACAGATCCTCTCCTCCTCCACCAGGTTCAGCGTCTCCAACGACCTGAAGTACGACGCGGAGCGGGACCTGCAGGACATCGGTGCTGGCGGCATACCCGTGCACGCTCTGAACAAGGTGCGGGCGAGGCGGCGTGTGTGGCTCTGTCTGATGCCGTGGTGTGCACCCCAGATCAAGTATGGAGACATGGCCACCTCGGAAGGAGTGCTGTTTGTGACGTACGCGGCGCTCATCGGGGAGAGTCAGGCGGGCGGGCAGCACCGGACGCGTCTCCGGCAGATCCTGGACTGGTGCCAGCCGGCTTTCCAGGGCGTGGTATCCTCACTGCGGGGAGGGTTGTGGTCACGCCACTGTCCCCTTCTCCTGTGCTCCAGGCCAAACCCTTTCTCGTTTATTTGTCTATAAAGTGGTTTTGTTTGTGCGTGCTTTGCGTTCCCACTAGCTTCTCCGGGCCAAACAAGGCCAAACGTTCATTCGTTGGGACAGAAAGGTAAAGCTAAACAGGACGTTCCAAAAATGAAGCGCATAATTGTGTTGCACTAGGCTTTCTGCTCTCTGTGCGTGATGCTCCGCTCGTGTCCTTAACCGCAAACCCCTCACAGATTATATTTGACGAGTGTCACAAGGCCAAAAATGCCTCCTCCACCAAGATGGGCAAAGCCGTGCTGGACCTGCAGAACAAGTTGCCCCAGGCCAGAGTGGTGTACGCCAGCGCCACCGGTCAGTCTTTCCGCCGAGCCGCCCGTCTCCTCCAAGTGACACGCGCCTTGTTCCTCAGGTGCTTCAGAGCCGAGGAACATGATTTACATGAGTCGTCTGGGCATCTGGGGGGACGGAACCCCTTTCAGAACGTTTGATGACTTCCTCCACAGCATCGATAAGAGGTTTGTGAGATGCCCTCCCGACTGTCTCTCTGCGATCGGTCTGAGTTGTGTTCTCGTCTCCTCTGGCAGGAGCGTCGGCGCCATGGAGATCGTTGCAATGGACATGAAGGTCAGCGGGATGTACATGGCTCGTCAGCTCAGCTTCTCTGGGGTTTCATTCCGCATTGAAGAAATCGGTTTGGATGATGATTTCAAACATGTTTACAACAAAGCTGCCAAACTTGTGAGTTTATGTCCTGCTCTCTGACGTTCATTAAAAAAAAAACGGTTAAGGACCTTGTTAGTCCACACAGGGAAACTGTTTGAAAGTGAATTACAAATGCCATCATGGAACTAAAAAGCCAGTAGTCGTTACAGTTTGTTAATCTGTTATCAATTTACTCAAAACATAATGCACATGAAATGACAAAAAAATGAACAAAAATCACGCGAAAAAGCAACATGGCAGCGGCGGCGAGAGTGTGAGTGATTAGTCCAGCGCTTCCTCTCTGGCAGTGGGCAGAAGCCTTCGCCGTCTTCGTGCAGGCAGCCAACCAGCTCAGCATGAGCTCCAGGAAGTCCCTGTGGGGTCAGTTCTGGTCGTCCCACCAACGCTTCTTCAAATACCTCTGCATTGCAGCCAAAGTGCGTTGTCTGGTGGAACTGACGCAGAAAGAGCTGGAGGCTGGAAAGGTGGGTGAGAACAGCACTTTGCTTTGGTTTGCTTTGCTCAGTTCGAAGGAGCTCACGGCAGATGTTGTCGCTCTAGTGCGTTGTGATTGGCCTGCAGTCGACCGGTGAGGCTCGAACCAGAGAAGTCCTGGACGAAAACGACGGACGTTTGGACAGATTTGTGTCGGCCGCAGAGTGTGTACAGCTCTTAACTTTATCAAACATCATTTTCAATTTGTCACTCAGTCATACACCCACTTTCAGAATAAACATGTCCTTTCCGTATCGGTGACACTGTGAGACACGTGGACTTGACTTTCAAGCAACTGAGTGTTGAATGTTCCTCAGGGGCGTGTTCCAATCGCTAGTCTTGAAACATTTCCCAACCAATAAGGAACGGACAGAAAAAGGCGTGGGAAGCAAGAGGAAGCGTGAGTGCTGCGGCCGAGCTGTCCCCGGTCAGAAGCGTCTGGTCTTCATGCCACTTGTGTTTTAGGTCAGCGGCGGGAAAAGCTCTCCAAACTACCCAGAACCACCAGCGACGTCGGCATCAGCGACCACAGCAGCACGGAGTCTGACGCCATAGACAGCGAGTCCAACTCCTCGCCCGATTCGGCCCAGGACACCAGCGATGACGTCAGCTTCCTCAGTCACACCAGCGGTCAGACGGGTACGGCCAATCTCTCCTCGAATACACTCCTTCCCCAGTTAATGTCAACCTTTTTTTTTAGACTTGTGTTAATTACACAGGGTTCCTACGGGCGCTTGAAAATGCTTGATTTTCAAAAATGTGCTGTCAAGGCCTTAAAAATGCTTGATATTTAAATGAAGTGCTTGATACTGCTGAATGCTTAAAAGTGTAATTAAACTTATTTCACAACAAACAAATAGAGTGGAACCCAGACGTACGAAATTAGTCCACGCCGACAGCAAAAATAGGGTAAAAATAAAGCGGGACGTAATTAACGTTAATATGTGAATGCCACTGTAAATTCGGACACATTTTTAATAATATGATAAAATATCATAACAACTGGAATAAAAAACATGTTACATACAGTTGTTGAAATAAAACATTCAAATGAGTACTGTGGTGCCAAAGTAAAAAAATAAAAATCAGTTTATTTATCTGTCTTTGTTGCCCCTGTTACAGTCTAGAAAAAAATACACATATTTTGATTCTCTTGAACAACAAAGTTAACAATTAATTTGAAATAATACGTGCACTTCATTTACATTTTGTTCGTTGGTATTATATCAACTGTACATAAACTAATATTGACAGTCGACATGACAGGCAGCGACACTTATCCAATTGCTATTACTGAGCACAACTTCAGTTTTGCTTGTTTTGTATAATGTCTCTTTAAATGTAATTAAATTGGCAATGTTTCGTTTTGATTGTGTTTAGGCAGACCTTTAATTATATACTTTACCATCACTGCACGGTGCTGGAAAACACTGAACATGTATCGTGAAAGTTCTTGAAAAGTGCTCGACTTTTCAGAAACTGTAGGAGAACCCTGATTACAAAAACAGATCAAGTTAAAGTGTGTGGAATAGAGTAAAAAAAGGGATGGACGGACGGATAGATACAATCAGTTGCGATTCTTTGACTTTTCCGCCCGTTCTTGCTTTTGCAGATTGGTTGGATCAAATGAAGCAGGGTCTCCTGAGGAAGATCTCTGAGCTGGGGAAAGAGCTTCCTCTCAACACGCTGGATGAGCTGATTGATCAGTTTGGAGGGCCGGAGAAAGTATCCGAGGTCAGCGTTTGTGATTCCGTTATTTCCGCCTCGTGCGTGAACTGTGTCTCGCGTCCTCAGATGACCGGGCGGAAAGGCCGCGTGGTACGGCGGCCCGACGGCAGCGTCCGATACGAGTCCCGTGCGGAGCAGGGTTACACCATCGACCAGATCAACGTCAAAGAGAAAGACCGCTTCATGAATGATGACAAGGTGAGTGACCCGTGTCTAAAACTCCGGCGTTTCTGGACTCAGTTTCCTACTTTCTCTTTCAGTTGGTGGCCATTATCTCAGAGGCAGCCAGCTCGGGAATCTCTCTTCAGGCCGACAGGCGAGTGAGGAACCAGCGGCGGAGGGTTCACATCACCCTGGAGCTGCCGTGGAGCGCAGACCGAGCCATACAGCAGTTTGGTAAAGCGCGTGGAGCTTTCACGTCACTCGGCTCGGCTCGGCTCACAAGCGTACATCGCATTGTTGATGAACAGTTGTTTTTCCTGTCGGAGTTCTCTGTTACTGTAGTCGGATGAATGCACTCGGAGTCTTTTCATCCTCAATTTCTAATACTAACAAGTGAAAAGTTCTGTAGCGTGTTCCTGGAGGCAAGAGCGTTCAGAGTGTTTGATCTGATCTGAGTTCATTGTGAGCGGAACATACGTCACCGTGACGCAGGCTTCTCTGTCGTTCAGGTCGAACTCATCGCTCCAACCAGGTCAACGCTCCCGAGTACATCTTCCTGATCTCCGAGCTCGCGGGTGAACGGCGCTTCGCCTCCATCGTAGCCAAGCGACTAGAGAGTCTGGTGCGTCGCTGAAGAGCCAGCCGTGCACTTTTTCACTAATCATATCTCAAAATGTAAAAATGATCAGGAGTAATTGAATCCACTGACTGACATGTCAAGGAATTTAGTTGTATTAATAAAGTAATTTTATCAGTGTAGTTGATACTTAACAGGCATTTTATGTGTAATAATGAAATATAGAGGTTTTTTTTTTATGATTTAAAAGAGCACACACATCCATAGATCAGGACATAAACCTTGACATTAAGATGCTACAGCCTAGGGTTAAACTACCTTTGGATTAGAGTTTTTCCAGTTAACGTGTGTTATTGAATTGTTTTGTGGCGTTTTCCAGGGGGCGCTCACGCACGGCGACAGGAGAGCCACCGAGTCCAGAGACTTGAGCAAGTACAACTTTGAGAATAAAGTACGTGAAGGGATGGATGAAATGGCCGCCGGTCCTGAGACGAGGAAGTGGAGCATTGTTTGACCTTTTCTTCACAGTATGGCACCAGAGCTCTGGACAAGATCACCAAAGCCATCTTCGGCCAGATGGAGAGCAAGGTCCCTCCACCCAAGGGTTACCCCGGCGGTGACGCCATGTTCTTCAGAGGTAGACCCGTCCTGCTTCTGTCCATTCGGGCGGAATCATAGTTTCTGTTCTCCACCAGACATGAAGCGCGGGCTGGAGGACGTGGGCATGCTGAGCAGCCATCCGCGTGCGGGCATCAACACAGAGAGAGGTAGCATCCTCGTGCGCCAATCCTCCACCAACACACTCGTTTCTATATTTCTGTGCAAAGTTTATTGGTTTAGCAGAATATTTCTTTTTTACCGTCTATGCTTTTCTTCTTCTGTCATTATAGCAGTAGTAGCTGCTAAATATAGTCGTCTCCATAATAAGGGAGCTGAGGTGGAGAGAGAGAGAGAGAGAGAGCAAAGATCTGTCGTCACCAAGTTTAGCTTAATTAGCTAACTGACTAGAATGATTTAAACAAGACGTAAGTTTCATATGATGCTCTCAAGTTCAAGTTCAGAGCATTTGTAAGGCACCTTTCACATTTTTAACTGCCTCAAAGCGCGGATTAGACAAATCAGTTGTAAAATGTGGCTCAGCTAACGAAAGTCCCGCCTAACGAAACGGCCGGCGGCACGGATTAATTTAGTAAGTCGGAGTACCACTGTATTTGCAAATAATTCAAATATACAAGTTGACTCCGCTTAATTGGGCCGCTGGTTAATTGGGGCAGCCGCTTTATTGGTCCAAAATTTGTGGGGAGATTAAAAAAATGAGTCATACATCACTATACATCATTCAGAAATCTGTTAAAAATCGTTGTCATTGTCTGGGAGAGAAGTAAATCAGTGTGAGCGGTCAACACCATACACACACTAAAGCCAGAAACAAGGACCAAGAGAACAAGATACGGGAACATACGGGGGAAACAGCCACGACCATAGACTGACATGCACTGCCGTGTGTAAAACTGCTTTGCTTTTCCGATGTGTGTGTGTGTGTGTGATGATTTCAGAATCAGTTTGTGAAGAGAACGCGTCAGATTGCGCAGGTTCTTTCAGTGCTCAAATTTACGTTTTTACGAATTGCACCTTTATACGAAACGGTAGTTGTGTGCTGTATGTTTGTTTTGGGGGGAAAAAGTGTTTAATATTATTTTAAGGGTTACTTCTAGTCTTAATTTGACTATTAATGGAAGCAAAGGGATGGGGGGCGCGCTTTATTGGGGCAAAATGGTCGTGTCCCGATTAAGCGGAGTCGACTGCATTTCTCTACTTTCTTCCTCAAAGTGTGCGTCTTCTCTCTCACACAGATTGCAACATCACCAAGTTCCTGAACCGGATCCTGGGCCTGGAGGTGCACAAGCAGAACTCCATTTTCCAGTACTTCACAGACAACTTCGACTACCTGATCGAAATGGACAAGAAAGAGGGAAAATACGACATGGGGATATTAGGTGAGCAGCCGCGTTCCTCGGGCGTCGCTCCGGTCCGCTCGAGTCACCACTGTGTGTGTTTGTAGATCTGGCTCCCGGGAACGATCAGATCTACGAGGAGACGCAGGAGACGTTTCTGACGGCTGGAAACCCCAACGACGGCCACGTGATCCTCTACAAGGTGGGTCAGTGACGCTCCGAGCAGCTCCACACGCCCTCAGCATCCGCTTCCAAGAAAAGCACATCAACCTGTTTAGCAAGCCACATTTTTTTCAAACCGAGTCATTTGCTTTTCTTTTTACTGACGCCGAGCGAACGTGTGTTGTTTTGAAGATCTTTTTATTTTTGGACACTTGAGTCACTTTTCCTTACTTTTTACCTACAGTTTGTTGTATTTGTACTTGTTTTATATCTCAGGTTTATCTTAATGGACACCTTTTTTATTGGATATTTTTATTTTTATTGAGTTATTCTATTTTTCTGAGACACCCCCCACACACAAACACACTCAAATTTTTCCTATATGTTTTCATTTTAGATCTATTGCTCACTTTACACAAGGGGTCGGGAACCTATGACCTATGACGAGTCATATTTGGCTCTTCTGGTGGCTGCATATGGCTCGCAGACAAAGCTTTACAAATATATAATAACTTTAAAAATATAAAACGTTCTCCTATATTTCAATCTATTGATTTCCTGGTTGTTGGCAGCTGGAGCCAATCACAGGTGTCCTCGGGACAAAACCATTCTTATTGGATAATTCTTAACCTTACAAGGTTGGAAAACCATTACATGTCCTACATATGTATGTATATGTATTTTTGCATCTGAAGATCTGTGTGGATCGGGGAATGGCGTGGAGCGAGGCGCTGGAGAAGGCCGGAGCACTCAGCGCTCCCGACGAGGGATTCTACCTGTCTCATAAAGTGAGTTCTTCTGGGATGTTCTGCCTGGTGCCTTCTGACGCCCGTGCTCTCCACAGCTCCGAGGAAGCCACCCGTGTGTGCTGCTCGCGGTGCGCGGACACCACCACATGACCATCTACAAGCCCAACATCGGCAAACTGGCGCAGAAGGAAAACTTTGACGTCATCCGCCAGAAATACCGCTTGGTAAATCCAGTGTGATAAAGACTGACGCGCGTGTTCAGGATCAACAGTGTGTGTGTGTGTGTGTTCCGCCCGCAGGTCTCCGCTGAGGAGGCGCGGGAAAGCTGGGAGCATCAGTACAGCTTCTCCTTCAAACACTGCAGCCACGCCAACTGGTGAGTCCCGCGTGAGTGTGTGTGTGTGTGTGTTAGGGCTGGGCGGTATAGCGGTATTAACGTGAATACCGGTATTGAGATGTGCCACGATATGGATTTTGCACTGGATACCGTGGCACTTTCATGAATTTACCTTTTATACACGTATATAAACGCTTTAATACATTAAAATACATTTGTTTCGTTATAAATTTTTATTACGACACGGATACATTGCCAATCGAATACAGAAAGCGTTGTAAGAAACTGAATTAATAGATCACCCGCGAGGCGCACGCGTCACGCACGCGCTGCTCCATGTCTGTAAGTGCCGTTTTTTTAGAGCGGCTGTTTTAGCGAGCGCGAGTCCTGTAAAACGCGCGTGCGAGAAAATTCTGCTCGTTTTATTTTGGTCTAAGTCTGTTTTCGATTGTTAACCTTGGTTTCACGCAACTTTAGATTCAGACACGCGCGCGAAAGAGAGTGAAAGCGTGACGCGTGCTCGCTCTCTCCATTTTTGTCTCTCTCTCTCTGTCGCTGTATATCTCTCACTGTCTATCTCACTCTTGCTGTCTATCTCACTGTCTCTCTCTCTCTCTCTCTCTCTCTCTCTCACACACACACTGTCTATGTCTCTCTCTCTCTCTCTCTCTCTCTCCTCTCTCTCTCTCTCTTTCTCTTTCTCCCTCTGGCACTCCCTTAAAAGATAGACCACAGGCCATT
Source organism: Paedocypris micromegethes (assembly GCA_028031935.1). NCBI lineage: Eukaryota > Metazoa > Chordata > Actinopteri > Cypriniformes > Paedocypris > Paedocypris micromegethes. The sequence continues at coordinate 2,487,894 of CM051497.1, forward strand.
TAATTTAAATGTTTTTTTTTTTAAATAAATGCCTGGACTACTTTTAACAGATATACGGTATTAAAAATGACAGCTGCTTCTCCAGGTTTCTCCTTGCGTTTTAATTTCGTACTTTATATAAAATAATACCCCCCCCCACTCACAATATCGTGATATAATACCGATACCGTCTGTACATTAGAAAATACCGTGATATGAATTTTAACCCATATCGCCCACCCCTAGCGTGCGCGCTCAGACGTGTGTGTGTGCGTGTGTGTGTGTGTGTGTCACGCGCAGGAACGGCCGCTGCAAGAAGCTTCCGGAGTGTTCTCTGGGCACTCGGCTGCGTCAGTACCACATGCTGTGCGGCGCTCTGCTGCGCGTCTGGAAGCGCGTCTCTGATGTGGTCGCTGACGTCACCTGCTCCAGCATCCTGCAGATCGTCCGCCTCAGGACCAAAGACAGCCAGAAGCAAGTGGGTGAGTGGAGCTGACCATCACCCCAGGACACTCCTGTTGGTCACACGTCCAGCGTCACGCTGTAGCTCATGTGCTTGACATCTCCACGAGGAGGCCCGTCACATCCCTTGTCTTCACCTCTATCACATTCAAAAGAAGCAAATAACTAGTGTGTGTGTGTTTGCGTGTGCGTGTGTGTGTCAGTGAAGGTGTGCGTGTGAGTGCGTGAAAGAGTGCGTGTGTGAGTGAGTGAAAGAGTGCGTGTGTGAGTGAGTGAAAGAGTGCGTGTGTGAGTGGAAGTGTGTGAGTGAGTGAAAGTGTGTGTGAGGGAGTGAAAGTGTGCGTGTGTGAGTGAGTGAGTGAAAGAGTGTGTGTGTGTGAGTGAGTGAAAGTGTGTGTGTGTGTGTGTGTGTGTGTGTGTGTGAAAGTGTGCGTGTGTGAGTGAGTGAAAGTGCGCGTGTGTGTGAGTGAAAGAGTGTGTGTGTGAGTAAAAGTGTGCGTGTATGAGTGCATATGCGCATGAGTGTGTACGTGCATGGATGTGTGCACGTGTGTGCGTGTGTGGGTGAGTGAAAGAGTGTGTGTGTGAGTGTGTGAAAATGCGTGTGTGTGTGTGTGTGTGTGTGAGTGAGTGCATGTGTGAGTGCGTGTGCATGAGTGTGTTTGTGTGTGTGAGTGAGTGAAAGTGCGTGTGTGAGTGAGTGAGTGAAAGAGTGCGTGTGTGAGTGAGTGAAAGAGTGTGTGTGTGATTGAGTGAAAGTGCGTGTGTGAGTGAGTGAAAGAGTGTGTGTGTGAGTGAGTGAAAGAGTGTGTGTGTGATTGAGTGAAAGTGCGTGTGTGAGTGAGTGAAAGAGTGTGTGTGTGAGTGAGTGAAAGAGTGCGTGTGTGAGTGAGTGCGCGTGTGCATGAGTGTGCGCGTGCGTGCACGTGTGTGTGTGCTAGAGTGTGCGTGTGTGGGTGAGTGAAAGAGTGCGTGTGTGTAAAAATGCGCGGAAATGCATGCGTGTGCGCGTGAGTGCGTGTTTGTGTGTTTGTGTGAGTTAGCAGAGACTGATGTGTGTGTTCCCGCAGGTATTAAGATCCCAGAGTCGTGTGTGGCGCGTGTGCGTGTGGAGCTGCTGAAGACGGATGCGGAGGTGAAGCAGCAGCGGCGAGAGAAGCAGGAGAGGAGCTTCCTGTCCGCCGCCTCATCCTTTCCTCCGGACCAGTCGCTCTCCTCCTCCGTCTCCGAGCCAGCGGAGCGCGGCTTTGACATCATGGCGTTCCTACAGCGCGAGCAGCGAGCCGCCTTTGACGACATCCTGTCCCTCAACGCCCTCATGGCCGCCAGCTCGCCTTCCTCCTCCTCTTCCTCTCTCTCGCTGGCTTCCTTTCCGCTAGACCAGCCCGCGCCAACGTTACCCAGCAGCCACGGCGGCGCGGACGCCCTGATCAACGTCCGCGAGGTGCTGAACAGCATGTTGTGCGGAGAAGCAGAACCTCGCCGCCCTGTCGTCCACTTGATCCAGCCCGACTGTGCTCTTCATCGCTCCTCTTCATCAGACTGAGACCTGAGCGACACACCCTGTAGTTTCCTGCTGTCACGCTGTTCACCTCTCTACACAACTGCGGGGAAGTGAAGTGCATTCTGGGTACAATCCGAATGCGAAAGAGTCGCTTTTTTCTTCTAGTTTTGTATGTAACCACTTTGTTGTCAAACGCCATTTTTACGGTGGATTCGCGTTCAGAACACAAAGCACAGACTTGATTTTATCCGTCGTATTTAACGTTAAAGGGATGTATTTTCTACAAGTGAAGTAACCAAAACGTATTGGGATTCAAGCGCATGGAGGAGGTTTTATCTACATGTAAAATGCACGACTGTCGACGTTGTCTTCAGCAGGCCGTGTTTGCACTTTGGAAATCTCTTGTAGAGTTTATTTATTGGTTTCTCTCTTCCGTATTAGAGCGTTTTAACAGATTTGGGGTTTAAGCGGTGATAGTTTTTGTCTTTTTGTCTGTCTGTTTTTTTATTCTGCCATTTCTCAAGCTGTTTTCAGGGACAGGGGAAGTGGACATTCTTCCATCATCATCTTACAAATCTCCTACCGGTCGTCACGGATACCGGAAGCACTAGACACGCGTCTGATTTACCGAAAGCGCATTGACGTTTGCACTAAGCGGCATAAAGAGATCCCGTGTTCTTCTTGTCGTTGGATTCAGCTGTTTTTGTTCTGTTTCTCCATTGTGGGAACGTTCAACGCAGTAAACGCTTGAATTCTTTAGTTTTTATTGTGTGTATCTTTATGCCAAATGTACGTAATTTATTACTACCAAAAAGCAAACGTACTACTGACATTGTGTATCGTGAAAGTCTGTGCTGTTTTTCATATTCTGCATTTTTCGTAGGCCTATTTATGATTTCGATTCAGATGTATATATTGTAAAAACAAATTGTGCCTTTGAAAGTGTTTCTTAAGAAAAATGGTTTTCTACCTGTCAAAAAAGGGCATATATGGAAACGTGAAATAAAAAAGCAAAAATCATATTTGTGTTTGTGTGCTTGATCTTACATTTTAGACACTACAAAAGTGAGTCCGATTACGTGCGTGCTTAAATTATTATTACAGCGCTCCACGAGGGGGCGCCATAGCACAATAGGTCGTACAAAGCAAACGGGTAAATAGAATCTTGTTCTTATATTGTATAATATTGTTCCATATAAAGTACATAACAGCATTGCCAATATAAAAAGCGCACATCTTTTTTCATTTACGCCGTTAGAATGGTTTTATTGTCCGTTTTCGAAAACATTGATTAGTTGCATTTCTGGGAGAAAAAAAACTGTTAATTTAACCGCATTTTTCGAAGTCTTTTTTTTTGCTTCAAGCGTCGCATAATTACATGCCCAGAGAATAAAATCGATATTTATAGGTCAGCGGAAGACATAGAAACTGCTTTATGGTGAAACTGCCCCACCCATCTCAACGAAGCCCCGCCTTCTTCCACAGGTACATGGTCAGGTGCTTTACAGATGCGCGCAAATAGATCGACTCGTCATGTGCCAGGCCCGCTGAGGCCTTTCCTGCTGGAATAATTGCGACTTTTTGCGTTACTTTCAAAAGCACAACGCGCGTGGTGACGCGTGGCTAGGTGAGTACGATGAGTTTCCTTCTTCGGTCGGCCGTGTTTCGCTTTTTTGTGGTTTCTCGGTCATGCGAGTCGCGATTTATTGAAACGTCCACTGTTAATAAACAAGTGTAAACAAGTTCTGTTTGGTTTGCGAGTGGAAGTGATCGAAATTATCGATCTGTTGGTCTCGTTTACGGTCAGAGTTTTCAACCACTTGTTGTTTGATTTGATTCTGCTAAAAGTGAAAGGCAATTTTGTTCCTTTTATGATTATAGATACACTTCGTCCATTATTTCATTAGTTCAAATACCAAAATTGTGACGGCGATTTTAAAAAACAATAAACCGCAATAGAAAGCCGAGAAACAGACGTTCGTTTACGATCGGGCGGTAGAACATCTGACGCACGAGGGAATCTCGAGATGTTGTTACTGAAAACATTTTGCTGGACAAACAGGAAAAAACGGAAACGTTCGTTTCGCCAGAAAGTCGCTTCGCTTCTTTTCGACAGTTTCTTTTATGAATGGACCGTTTCGCGACTCGCAAAACTGGCGATTCATTCGTAAGCGATTCCTCGAATGCCGTTCGAGAGTCGACTCTTTTGAACCCGTCCGATTTTATCTGGAATATCTGGTTATAACGTGTTTATTTGACATAGTCGATAGTAAATATTAACCCCAGTGCAAATGAAACGAGACAGAGAGCAATTCTATGTTTAGAGTCGAACTATTAAAAATAACCGATTCATTCAAACGTGTCAAACATCCAAGCGTTGACAAATGCCCGTGCAACAGTCGGTATTTTGGCTCCTGTCGTCCGGTTAAACTGGTTCCACTACTTATATGAGTCAGTGCGTGCTTTGTAGTTTCACAGTTGTTTCCAGAAACTGCATGTTCACGTTTCTTTAAGTGATGTTTCGATTCAGCTCCAAACGGCCCCAGTTGTGCCACAAATCTCACAGAGAATTGATGTTACACGAACATCTGATATTATGTTCGTGCCTAGTGTCACTCTGAAACAAATATTCCATAAGCGTGGAAATCTGCAAGGTGTGTGTGAGTCTGTTTGCGGCCTTGTTTGTGTTAGCGATGGATCGTGCATCCGGGGTGAGCCGATGGGATAAAGCAGGGGTGTCAAATATATGGCCTAAGGAGGTTTGATCAGGCTGGCAGAATAATTTGAAAGTGAATAAAAATGCATGTAAGATTTGGAATTTTTAATTGGCTGCAATTCATGGATTATCCGCTGTTTTCATCAGAAAACTACACCCTCATTAGCCAAAATATGCCAAATACCCTCATTAGCCAAAACGACATATGTCGTTATCCAAACAGAGTAAAGTAGATGAAAAGTGAAGAATTTTCAAAGAAAAATGGACCAAGTCCCATTTATTTACAGAGATATTTCTAATATATGTTCTATATATTTTTTTTAAATATGAGGTAATTCATGGAATGTTTTGTAGAAGGACAGTTCATTAAATTTCATTATGTTCCTAATGTTCTTGTGCTTCTTTACACCAAAATAAAGGAAAGATGTGCTTTTTTGTTTGGTTATTTATAGCGGAGTATGGTATAATTTTTATACACTTCGTGGGACGTGTGTGGATGTCCCATGATGTGAAATGAGTTTGACACCGCAGGGATAAAGTGAAGTTCAGGTCTCTGTGTCTTTCCGTCTCGGTTCTGGACGGCGTGTTCATCTTTCTACAATTGAAAATCTGCGCTTGACGGAATGTAATGACGTTGGAATGGTTCGTAATGGCACATGGTTGGCGCTGCAGATGGCTGCCTCGGTGGTTGACACCAGGACAAATTCCCTTCTCTGTAACCACAGAACCTGGCAATGCATCTGATTCAGAAAGCTTGAAAGCATCTCTGAAGTGCGCATCAGTCCGCTGCTCCAACGGGCCATTTCCAAATAAACATAAAAATAGGTTTGGTGGTTTTAATTTGAAGCTGTGGGAATGTTTTAACTATAGTGGTGGTCTTACAAACGCACCGTCCACTCCAGTCTGCTCACTCCAGGAGAAAAAGACCTCTGAACTGTTGAGTGATAAGGACTCGTTTCATTAAGAGTTTGGCATAAAAATTGTGAGAATCATATTAGACATTGAGTCTAAACACACACACACACACTATGTGTTGGCAGAACGTCTGGAATGTTTCTCATGCCTTTCGTGTTGTGTAAGCGTTCTGGCGAGTGTGTGGGTCATCAGAAGCGTCACACACACCCTTGACGGAGGTGAAGGCCGCGGCGCCATCTTGAGTGTCCATCTCTTCTGTTTTGATGGCTGGACGTAATGAGTGTAGAATCCTCGTGAGTGTGTGTGTTTGCTCGGGTCTCTCTTGGTTGTGTTTTTCTGTCTGCGTCTCTTTCAGTTTGAGGGTCAGTGGGATTGCCGCACCCGGTCAGGGCCACGTTACACATTAACAGCGCGCTAATGATTGTCGCCAGCGGTCTGCTGCGGTTTATTCGGTGTCTCTCTCTCTCTCTCTCTCTCTCTCTGTCTGTGCGTGTGTGTTCAAGTTTAGTTTGTTTTTATTTGTTTGAAAATTAAGTATTTTGTATAAAATGTTCCGGTGTTGTCTTTGATAAGATGGTTGAATCAGAATCAGAAGTGTAAAGTACTTGAGTACACTTTAGGAACTTTTGAAAATTTTGTAAATGTTTTTTACTTAATATTTATTTTTGATACAAAAATACTAATAACATAATAAAGCACACATACAAATACTATGCTCGGTGTTTCAATGTCTAAAGTTGTTTTTTTTTCAGTGTTTTTTGTGCGTTTGTTTTTTTTTTAATCAATTTTATTATATATTTATTACAAAAATTCCTAAAGTGTACTCAAGTACTTTATACCTCTGTTCAGAATTGAGAGTCGTTTGTAGGTTATCTGTCGTTTGTGGGTTTTGTATAAGCTGGGTTTCTGATCATTCTTTTATTTTTGAGCTGCCTTAACACGGAGTGTGTTTTATGACACGCTTGCGTCACGCTACGCTTGGGTGTAAATGTCTTGCTGGATAGTTTCACAAAACTAAAATGAAATCACATGTTTGTGTGTGTCTCTGTGAATCTGTGTACTCCCTCCTCTGCACTGAAAAGAACTCTGCTGGGATAATTCTTCACGAGGGAGAGAGAATCAAGCCATTATTGGAGGAGGTTTTCTGATTTGAAGCACAACCGTTAAACAGTTCTCTTCAGTTGACTAAACAGTATTCGTGCCATTTCGTTTAATGTAATATGTGGGATCATTTTTCTGTAACACTGGTTCACCGTGTACCGTGATCGGCTTCGTCTGACAGAGCCTGAAACATCAGCCTGCTGCGTTAAGTAATATTTTGATACTTAATATTGGTAATATTGGTACTACTTTGTTCATTACCTGTATATGACCACATCATTTACCTTTTCCGTCAGTTAAATAATTGTATTACTAATTTTATTTATTAATTAATTTAGAAATTCACATTTTTTTTCTCAATTGTTTTGTTTTTAATAGTTACTAGATTTTTAGTCCTTTTTTTTTTTAATTACTTTAACTTTGTTATTAATGTGTTACCTTTTTTTTTACATTAGTGCACCCTTGATGTTGTTTAAACTTAAATATTGTTTAAATCCACATGCTCACTGCATTTCTAAATGTTATTTGTAACACTTTCAGATTTTTGTTACTCATTTACAAATTAGTAATGCGGATAATTTAGATAATGAACAGTCATATACACACACACACATTCATCTCAAAGTACTGTATATGTTTCTCGGTGCCAAGCCTCGAGCGAGAGAAACCCGTAAGGTCAGACTTGATTTGACGAGCTGCTGGTGAGGAAGTGTCGGGTATCACTGTTGTAACTCGTTGGCCCCGCCCTCTTTTACCTGTATGGCTGGAATGCAACAGGTGGGAGCGTGTTGGGCTCCGCTCACTCCTTCCGCTCAGCCTGGCCGACAAACAGCCGTCGAGGGCCGGGTGAAGAAAGAAGCGAGGCCGAGAAGTTCCCGACACCGAAGCGAGAGTGTAAAGCTGGACGGCGTGTGATTGAAAGCAACCTGTGACTTCTCTTTCAGGACAGCGTCATGGAGGAGATGACGATATGGGAGCAGCACACCGTCACCTTGACTAAAGTAAGTCGCAGTCGAGCTGTTAATTCCTCTCGACCAGCCTCGTCCGTGACACCCAGTCTCCCGTTTCCCCAGCGCTGGGAAGTTGAGAAGGACTGAACGTTGGTGACCAATTGTGAAATCTTGATTGTAGTTTTCTTCCCCCTTTGTGACACGCCCAAATGTTGGAATGTCAGGTTTTCAGTCACGTGACGCTCTGCGGGTTAGAGGAAGCCATCACCAGCTTGTTTCTTGCTTTTTGTCTTTTAATGGAATCTGCTCTTTTAGATGTATTTCTTTTGTTGCCTTTTACAATTATTTATCATTTTTGTTTCTTTTTTTTGCATGCGTTTCTAGCTATTTTTAATAGATTGGTTAAAGCAATACTTTTAATTTCATATCTTTTTTCCCCATAGGATTCCAAGGTGGGCTTTGGTTTTGCTCTTTCAGGTGGTCTGGACAAACCGAATCCTGCCAACGGAGACTCTGCCGTGGTGGTCTCGGATGTGATTCCCAATGGGCCTGCGATGAACCGGCTTCAGTGAGTGCCGACCGAGGCCCAACTCAAGTATCAGTCAGATGCTGTTTATTAAGAAATCCTTGTCTTCAGAACTCGAGACCAGATAGTCATGGTGAATGGGGTTTCGATGGACAACGTCTCCTCGCTCTTCACCATTCAAACCCTGAGGAGCTGTGGGAAAACCGCAAACATTGTAAGCCGAAATATTTCCAAACTTTTTAAGCACCGGACCTTCAGGACACTTTCTCATTCTCAGACCGTGAAGAGACCGCGCACGATTCAGATTCCTGCCAGCAACAAGCCGACTCGCTCGTCCTCGCAATCCAACCTCCTCAACGACGAGGCGCCGCAGCGGAAGGGTGGTCGTGATGCCAACACCGCTCGCAACCGGAGAACACGCAGCGTGACGCCCGAGCCAAACGGTCACGACCTTCCCATCACCTCAGGCTTCAAGAGGCTGCCCAACCAGGACGTGCAGAACAAACCCATCAAAACAACCCTGATCAAGAAGAAACCCTCAGACGGTCAGAGCCTGGACGCAGCTCCACCGCTGCTCCGGACGCTCTTCTTAAAGAGCTTTTGTCTGTTTGTTTAGAGTATGGAATGAAACTGGGAAGCCAGATTTTCATCAAGCACATGAGTCCCACCGGTCTGGCTGCTAAAGAGGGCTCGTTGCAGGAAGGAGATCTGGTTCTGAAGGTGACACGTTTTTCAGCGCTCCTCCAGCGCTCCACGCCTCACTTTACAAACCCTCTTCCCAGATTAACGGCATGACCACCGAAAACCTCTCCTTGCTCGAGACCAAACACCTGGTGGAGAAATCTCGCGGCAAACTGACTATGTTGGTTCTGCGAGACGACCGCAGGTTCCTGGTGAGCATCCCTGATGTGGAAGACAGTCCTCAGAACAGCGCCGATGAGAGGCAGGAGGACAGCAGCTCGGACCTGGAGGGTGAGAGAGGGCACCACCACCTTCTAACACTCAACCCTTCTTGCCAGCTGATTAAAACCATTTTCTAGTATGTGCTGGACACAATCTCGAGTGCCTATGTTACACGTTGTTCACAAATCAGTCCACGCACGCGTTTGGACAGTGTAAAAGTGGATCAGTGAGCAGTGAAAATATACAGTAGACGTTTTTACAGGCCAGAGATAACTCTCATCTTACTGGTGCACCTTTTCAATTCAAATTCAAAAAATTCAAAAAAACTTTATTCATCCCCAGGGGGAAATTGCTTTTTCGGTTACAGTTGCTCAACCAAACAAAAAATGACACAAAAGAGAAATATAATAATATCAAAAGAAGCGAAAAATAGAAATGTACATCTGCCGAAAAATCTCGGTATAACACAAATAAGTAATTTGTATTTTTGTTTGTGAAAAAGAAATTTCAGACCTAGATTCTGACGGCCCGGCGGGAAACCGAAACGCCCGCGTGAAAGAGCGGCGATCTCGCAGGTGAACACCAGCTTTTATCCCGGCCTTGTGTAAATCATCCAGTTGCACTCATCGTCTCCTCCTTCCATACTCATCGTTTCACAGGAATCGTGCCGAGCCTGTGGCCAAGCAGCGGGACTCTTCTCCTTTACACTCCACGCTCAGACCAGCCACCCAGTCCGCACCTCCTCGCCGAGGTGAGGCCGTACGGAGACCGGACCATGAAGCGTGTTTTGTGTGTTTATAATGTGTGTGTGTGTGTGTGTGTGTGCGTGTGCGTGCAGTCCCGTCAGAGTCGGAATCGGACCACAGCGACTCTCCTCCACCATCAAGACACGACACTCTGGACAACAGAGACCGATACAAGTAGGTCTTCAGCACTCGCACTTCTCATCAGTCTTTCAAGTATTGTTAGATTTGTATTGATGGTCATTCGAAAACTATGTGCAGTTATTTAGTGCATCTAGTAAAATTTCAAGTGCTTTTCAAGTAACATTTTTTTCATTTTTGCCGTTCCAGGCCGTACCCGGGAGCCTCGACTTTACCAAATCCTAAAGCCTCGCCAATCACCCAGAACTTCTCCACGGCGTCACGACCCAGAAGAGGTCAGTCTCGGGACACAAACGCTTCATTGAAATTCCTCTCTTGACGACAGTTTCCCCTTCTACCAGCGGTTTCAGAGTCCGATTCAGACCGGAGCAACTCTCCACCGGCCAGAAGAGAGAGTCCGCGGCAAGACAATCCCACCAGATACAAGTACGAAGCCTGTCCTAGATAAACGAGACGGAGCTTGGTTAGCCTACATCTGCGTCTCCAACGTGCTTGTTTCTGTCTTCCACCCACAATTGTCAAACTAAATGACACTGACAGACTTTGCCGCCTATTAACTCACTTGTGATTGTGCCAGGGTCCTTCCCAGTCTCCCTCCTCCTGGCATGAAGCAGTCGACTATTAGCACGTCTCAGGATTTCCCTCGGCGAATGGCCTCTCCGTATAGACCCAGAGGTGATTCTTGCCCACATTGCTGTGCTTCCAGCAGCATTAACAGAGTGTGTGTGTTGTGACGCAGCCTCCGAGTCGGAGTCGGATGAAAGCACGGAGCCACCGCGCAGACAGGGCACTCCGGCCAGCCTGGAGTCCCGCAGTAGATACAGGTACACATGAGGACGTCCTCGGCCTCCCAGTCGTCTGTCCACCTCCTGTGAAACCACGTTGGTCTCAGATGAGCTTTCACGTGCTCTGTTGTTGGAACCAATCTTGTTTCTTTCATTTGTTGTATTCATGTGTACCTGTGATTTTCTTTTTTTTTTTTTTTGACCTTTTTCAAATAAAAGATACCGGATCAACCTGAGTTTGCTCTTGTAATATGTCCCTTTCTGCACTGTTGTGGCTCTCCTGGCCCTCTTGTATCGATCTTTCAAGAACCCGCAGTAAACACACAAGCAGCACATTCACACTCACACGTGATAAAACCTAATCAATCGGGCAATTAACAGTTGATCATTGATGGAATAATTCTACTGATCTACATATTAAAATGATCGAAAATGATAATAATAAACTCAGTCCCACCCACTTTCCAAGGCGGACACGCCTCCTCATCCCCATGTGATTATTTTCACTGTTCCCATGAGGCTTACGTTTCCTCTAATTCCTGGATTCGTGTTTCCAGCTTCCTTCCCTATAACTGCTCTTTCTCTCTGATCTTATCCCACTCTTCTCCCTCTCTCCTCCGCAGGGCAGCCCCTGAGGTCATGGCTTTCCCTGCCACAGAGTCCCCAAAGCGGGGGAAGCCCTCCACCCCGGTGCAGAGAGGTACAGCACAGAATACACTGATGGGTGGATTTAATAACTAAATAAAAAAACGTATAACTAAATGAAAAATACTCTGAATTAAAAGTATACATATTTTTCATATTTGCATTCAATGGTTTTTCCTTTCAAAACAACTTGTGTGTCCATTTAATCAGTTCCTTCCGAGACCGAGTCAGATGCAAGTTACAACTTTCCTCCAAAGCCTTCAGCCATCAAAGCCTCGGGGAACAGGCAGGGGTGAGACCTTCACTCGGCTGATGCGCTCTACAGGCCATAAAACCCGTCTATACCTGCTTTCAGGACGGAGAAGCAAGTGCCTCTGATGCAGGAACCTCTCCGAGCCGGACCGGCCAGACCACCTCCTGAAGGTCTGCTTGTGCTCCTCTTCTGTAAAGCCAGCAATCAGTGCTTCTGGTTTCTAAAAGCCGTTTGTCTTCTCAGACTCGTCTGACTCGGAAAGAGCCGTCTCACCCGCGAGGAGTCCCGACAGTCCCTTCCGGCACAACACCTACAGGTAGCGGTGGCTTAAGTGACCTTTACTTTCTACACGACTCGTGCGAAAGCTCACGGGATCTCCTGGATCTTGATTTCAGCTCACCACGCTCCAACGGAACCCTCCAGCCTAGCGTCTCCATACCCCGCTTGAGTTGTGAGCATCTTAAATGTCAGCAAATGTGCTCTGCTGATGACGAGGGAGTAAATCAGTAAAACCGTTTTTTTCCAGCTAAACCAGTAGAGGAGCCGCTTTATTCCCTTCCACCAGACGCTGTGCCGGCAGCAAACCTGGGGTGAGAAACCCCAGAAAAAAATTAAAGTTGTTCATTTAGAATTATTTGTGATTAAATCATCTTTTGAAGCAACTAATATGGTGTCAAGCTAAATTAGGTTTTAAGGCCTTACTTTGTTGAACCAGCTACAGCTCAGACCAGAACCACGTCAGCTTTGTGAAGGAGGGCAACGTTGGGTTAAGACTGGTGGGAGGGAACGACGTTGGCATCTTTGTTGGCGCGGTGCAGCCCAACAGTCCGGCCCAGAGAGAAGGCATGAAAGAAGGGGATCAGATCCTGGCGGTAGGACTTGACATCAGTACGCTTGAGTTCTTGACGCTTCCGCTTGCTTCATTTATCAAGGCTCGGTTGTGTTTCCTCAGGTTAATGATGTCGATTTCAACCACTTCACCCGAGAGGAAGCTGCCATGTACCTGATGAACGTCCGCGCTGGAGACCGCATCGATATCCGGACCCAAAACAAAATGGACAGTGGGTTCTGTTTTTTTTTTTTTTGATGACTTTTTATAATTTAGTATATTTTTAATGAGTGCTTTGCATTGTTGGCTGAATTTTAATTGACCTTTTTTTCCCTCATCTCAGTCTACAAGAAGATTCTGAAGTCCAACCTTGGCGACTCGTTCTACATCCGCACGCATTTCGACCACGTGGCGGACAGCAGCATCGGCCTGGGCTTCACCAGGGGCGAGGTGTTCCGGGTGGTGGACACCATGCACAGAGGAAAGCTGGGAACCTGGCAGGCTGTGCGGATGGGCACCGACTTGCATGAGCTGGACAAGGGGACCATTCCGAACCAGACCAGGCACTTGATCTGTTTCAAAGCTTCCGGACACAGATCGCACAATGGTTGTTCTAATCTGAGCTATTTGTGCAACCCAGGGCTGAAACTTTGGCCAACATGGAACAGGCTCAGAGAATAAGTGCTGCCGAGCGTCAAACATCCGGGCCCAGGGCAGAATTCTGGAAGCTGCGTGGTCTGAGAGGAGCCAAGAAGACCACCAGGAGAACCCGCGACGACCTCCTACAGTTGACCATCCAGGGGAAATTTCCGGCGTACGAGAAGGTCGTCCTGAAAGAGGGTTTGTGTTTGGGTTTATTCAGTAAATCGTTGCCTTCCATTCTATTCTGGTTTACAGCAGAGTAAGTGGACTAGATTAGACTCAACTTTATTGTCATTGTGCAAGGTATGTGTAAAGTGACAACGTAATGCAGTTAGCGTCTAACCAGAAGTGCATATGAGGTATATTTTAGGTGAAATAAATACGTAGAAACATACAGGTGCATGGAAAATGAACAGTGACGAGTAAATTAAGCATATCATTTGATGACTGACTGACTGCACTATGAATATTTTTTTAAACATCATTCCGGAATATACAGTGAATAATAATGTTTGTGGAAATGTTGATAAAAAGGATTTTGTTCATGTGCAGCCAACTTCAAAAGGCCGATTGTGATTTTGGGCCCCCTGAACGACATTGCAAACGAGAAGCTGGCCAGAGAAATGCCCGATGAGTTCGAAATCGCAGGTACGTAAAATGTGAAGCGCTGCTTTCTTCCCTTTGCTATTTCTGATGGAAGAATTACCCATTTGGCTTCAATGGTTTTCAGAAATGGTACCGAGAGGTGGAAGTGAAAGTTCCTCGACTGTGATCAAGCTGGACACAGTGAGACAGATAGCGGAGCAGGTTCGTCTCTCAATTCGGTTGATTCCTGAATCTTTGCGTGAAATCATCTCGATCTGCGCTACGTGTAGGATAAGCATCCGCTACTGGACATCACACCCACGGCGGTAGAACGACTAAACTACATCCAGTACCATCCCATGGTGCTCTTTCTGGACCCGCACAGTCGTAAGGACGTGAAGGCCATGAGGCAGCGCTACATGCCCGAGTCAAACAAGAGCTCTCGCCGTCTCTTCACTCAGGCCTTGAAGCTCAGGAAACACTACAGCAGTCTCTTTGCCGGTGAGCTCAGACACATTTACCTCTGTCCGCAACGCGCTCTCATCTCGTGTGTGTCTCCTAGCTCGCATCGACCTGCAGCCCAACTCCAACATTTGGTACGACACTTTGAAAGAGAAGATCCGACAGCAGCAGTCCAAACCAGTCTGGGTGTCTGAAGTGGTGGTGAGAGCTGCAGTAGATCTGGTTTGATCACACCTGAACTGACACCAACACTTTGCACTTCCAGCTGGAGGGAAACGGTGAGGAAGAGCTCGACGCACTGGGCCGCTCCCACAACTCCGACTACCTCAGTGGTGCTAGCGACCTAGAGGACACTGATGGCGAGGCCTTCACCGACGGCGAGGCCTACACTGACAACGAGGACCTGGAGGATCCGTCTGAAGGCCCTGTGAAGCACCGCAGCCCGGCCTTGGCCCGCTCCTCCGAACCAGCCACTGGCCAGAACTCCAGTGGCCCTGATCCTCCCTACCACGTCGAGTCGGACCCCGAGTACGCCTTCCCTCCGAGTGAAGTGCCTCCCATCCTTCATGTCCCAGAGTCTCGTCCATCCCCTCAAAAATCCAAACCTTACCAACAAGACGACGTGCCTTCACAGCGAAGCTTCACGGACTCTGACTTCAGCGCCGGAGATTATGTGAACCCATCAAACGCGTCTCCTTACTTGAGCACGCCGGACCCTCCAGACCATATGCAAACCCCTCCACTGTCCGCAATAGAGGAGAAACTACAACAGGTACTGAATGAACCGTATCAGAATTATTTTAGGTGACAAAATCCACAATTCTAGTTATAGTTAGCTACATAGTATATTTATAACTAGACATAATATAGTTATAAATACTATATAAAAAATATAAAAAAAAAAAATAATAATAATAATAATAATAATAATTGAACCTTTATTAGTCCCTCATGGGGAGGGACTCCCCATGAAAAATTTTTTCTCTGCATTTAACCCATCCGATCAGACACAAACTCGGAAAAATACTATATATAATTATATATAGTATACTATATATAAATAAATAAATATAGTGATAAGTATTTATTAACTTGGTTTTCAGCTGACAAAAATATGGCAAAAAGCGCTTCACGTTTTAGTTTTATTATTATTTTTATTATTGTTATTTTACAAAAAACACAATGTCCTGTTTTTCTCAAGAGTGTAACCTAAAAATTGGGTACAAACTTTCAATTGATGTATAGCACTTATATGCAAGTCCAAAATTGGCATATTTTTATCGTGTTTTATCTTGAATAAAGACTGACTACCTCGGAGTGTTCGAAGAAAATTTATTGCAAATTAAACAAAAATTATACTAAATTATATGCAGTATTTAAACTAGTGTTTAGTTTAGTGTTTAGTGTTGAGTTTACATCATTTACATATTACCCGTCATTATCCAATATTACAAGTTTAGTCATTTAATCATGATTCATTTGGTCAGGGAAGTGAAAAACTAAATAAAGTAAAAAAAAATGTATAATTTGACCGCACTAAAACTATATTATATATATATATATATATATATATATATATATATATATATATATATATATATATATATATATATAACAGGACATATTTATTTTTCGTTTTAATTTCAGCTTACGTTTATAATGCTTCTATGTTTCAGGCCCGAATGGCGGAACCGGAAGCGGAGCGGAAGTCTTCACCATTTCTAGTGTAAGGACATTTTTCAATTAGCAAAGATGGAACACACTGGGGGAAAAAAGTGTTTACGAATAAAGATGTCTTCCAGATTGGCCCATCACGAAGCCATGCAGATGCGGCGAACGCAGATCAGAGGAAGTGACAGCGACAGTGAAAATGACAAAGAGGATGACTACGGTGTTGAGGATGATGAAGCAGACGACATTGAGTGGGGACCTGCCACTGAACTCTAGAAAACTCAACCGCATCCTCATGTTGTTCGTTTGATCCCGCACCAGCACATTTAGATACCAACTGGATTTAACTTTACATTGCTTTTATTTCAGTGTTTATGAACTTCCTGTTGCTTATAGGATTTGTGGATTGTTCTAATTGTAAACAATGAAACTTTTTTTGTTTTGTTATGTTGGATGTTTTAAGATCTCAGGATTTTTATTAACAAATACAAAACATAGTGGATACGTTTTTCTTGCTTTAAATTGGATATATTTTCCGTTTTGAAATAAATAAACAAAATAAGGATTTTTCAGGAATGTTGTTGTGAAGAACACAAATGTAGTTTGTAAGACCCTTATTAGACCAACTACATGCACTATTTGGTCACAATTAGTATTTAAGTAAAATTTTCAAATCAGTACTTTGCGATGAGCGGAGCTGTTTGGAATTGAGTAGTTGTTCCACCTGAGGGCATCAACAAGAGAAAATGATCTCTGATCCAGAGTTGCTTTGAATATCGATCAATATTCAAAACTATCCTGAAACGGATCGCCGAAGTCATCAAAAAGCAGAAGTCGTTAAAGTGGTGAACCAGTGGGCGGGGTTATTTTTGGCACGTGGGCAGGTAGACGGTGATAACGGCGGCGCGTGAAAGCGTCCGTGTTTAACGCTTAAAAGTTTGTAATGAGTCCTTGCCGCCAGGCCACGTGCTTGTCAGTGGTAGTGCAGTTGCACTTGCCAACAGGCCAGAGAGAGAAAAAAAGATACGAAAGCGGATGCGCGTGTGATGTGCACAAGTAGATCCAGTCAGTCAGTCAGTGCGCGAGCGCGTCACACGACACCAGCACCACAGCAGCACGAGCCCGCGCGCGCGCACCTGTGCCCTGCCTGACATGGAGAGCTGCGCGGGGAGACACTGAAAAGCACGCGCGCTGAATGTAAACTCCTCGAAGTTAAAATGTTCGCTAAAAAGACCAAGGAACTGATGAAGACGCACTCGATGTCGAAGAAGAGCCGAACAACAGGAAGCGGCTGCCCGTCTCCATCAGTGAGTCGCACGCACAGCATCTCTCACAGCCGTTTCCTCCTGTCGATCCACTTGACTGTCATGTCGGCTCCGAACTCGCGTGCTCCTTGGCTTGTTTTCTGTGGCTGTGTTAGTTTAACAGAAAAGTGACGCGATTAGGGTCACTACCTTGTGAAAGTAATTGCCAAATGGTAATTGGGGGATGTTTACGTAGCTACGACAAACGACACCTCCGAATAGTGAGAGTTCTAGTCGTTGAAGATTCGTGCCGTTGTATTGAGCAAAACTAGTTTTTTCTTAACATTGGTTTGACGTTGTAAATGTTACAGTAGCTGGAAATGTTGAGGCGCGGAGCCGGTAGTAAAACGTGTAGTCCGTACGCGACGAGCCAGAGAGTTAAAAAATCTAACAGCAAGACCAAATTGGACCAAATCTTGCCAAACAGACCCAACATCTGGATCAAACAGGTGAGTGTAAATGACTTGTGTGGGTCTGTGTGTCTTTGTGCAGCTTGGCTGTGGCTGGGTAGCCCGGACGCACGTGCGCTGCATGTGCCCTTGACGTATCTTTCTTGATTTAATGGTTAAAAAGTCTACTAATGACTATTGTTTTTTTTATATATACATAATTAGACATCCAAATCTAGTTGGGAATTATTTCTATTTCTGTTTTGTCACAGACGTTGATTTTAAGTATGGATTTATTTTCCCAGATGTGTGCGCTCTTCGCTCCAGCGATTTGTGTTGAGTTGGCTAATAACTGACTTTTTCGATTTGTGGCCATTTTAGTAAAAAGTTGTCACCAGTAAGTCAGATGATCGTCGTTCGTGTTGATGCATCTTCTCTCCGGGTGTGACAGGAAGCCGGCCACAGTTGCACAACTGTTGTTGTGAAAGAACTTCTGTTTACTGGCTGTCGCCTTTTCCAGTCCATTTTAGAGTCTTTGGTTAGTGTCCAGTCACATGTGTTCCTCTCTTCTGTCCAGCTCTCCGCTCTCCAAGAGCAGCCTCGGAAAGACGTGGTGGACGGGGCAGCACTGTACCCTCTTGCCCTCTCCACGCTTTCTCCATCCATCCAGGATGTGTCGTCTTCCTGCCCCGGGACTCCTTTAGCCCAGCACGCCAAGCTGGTGGGCTGCTCGTCTCCCATGGGAACCCTGAAGCGGCCCACTTCCCTGAGTCGCAACCCCAGTGCCGCCACTTTCCCCATCCAGTCGTGGGTCTTCAGTAAAGGAGTGGGTAAATCGCCCGTTTCCCAGAGTCCCTCTGCCGAGTCCCCCGAGCAGAGCGTGGCCATCGAGGTGGACGACATCCCCGTCTTGCTGCGCATCGTGGAGCGATTCGCCAAAGCGGTGGAGAAGCTGAAGGATGTGGTGCTTGAAGGTGAGAGTGCGTTTGTTGCTTTGAGTTCCTGACGTTGAGGGTCTGAGAAGGTCTTGTATCTGAAGCTGACTCGTGAGCAGATGAGATGTGTCTGCACTGCAGGCCTGGTTCTCTTCCTGTAGCTGCAGTGGAGAGCAGATCCGGTGGTGCACCACTAGTGCAGGAAGCGTCTTCTCAGAGACAAGTTCCCTTCCGTTCTGATCATTTGCAGAATGGTGTAATAACTCTTGAAGGGAGACGATTGGATGATGCTTCGAATGGTTGTCGTTTATCTGCAGTACATACACAAAGTCAAATATTATACATTGGATCACCATATATGTGTTCGACGAGGACCTCTCACCAGAGAAAACAGTCGGCGCATGTTTCAGCCACGCATGGTTGAAAAGAATCCATGGAATTAGTTTACCATATGTAAATGTGTGGTGTGTGTGTGTGTGTGTGTGTGTGTGTGTGTGTGTGTGTGTGGTGTGTGTGTGTGTGTGTGTGTGTGTGTGTGTGTGTGTTTTTCATTATTATTATTATTTTATTATTATTATTATTATTATTATTATTTTAGCCACAGACCACCAAGAAGGATCTCTTGTATAATATGCATAATTAAGTTAGATCATTATTATTTCTGTCTACATTTTTGTGCTGGATCCCTTGATGCTTCCAGCTTTCTCAACAATAGAAGCCCTTCAGCTCTGATGCTAAAAGCCAGCGTGGCGAGAAGAAGAAAACACGTTCTCTCGCGCTTCCTCTTTCTGTCTGCTTGTTTTGTCAGAAGCGGCGTTGTGTGTCACACTGAAGCAGAGACGCGAGAGGAAGTGGCTTTGTCGGCGTGTCGCATGTTAAAGCAGTGCAGCCGCGCGCTACCATCACGTTTGCTCCTCCTGCTGATAAACCCTGCAGACGTCTGTGTAGTGAAAATGAGAAATACAGTAGCGTTGTTGTGCTTGAGTTTCCGGCTGCATCCGCTGGGCCTGATGAGGAGTAACTGGAATCTTCTGGGCAGAGACGCAGGAGAACCGGCGTCCAGCGGCGCACGAGTGTCTGGGCGAGGTGCTGCGGATCCTGCGCCAGGTCATCAGCATCTACCCGCTCCTCAACACGGTGGAGACGCTCACAGCGGCCGGAAAACTCATCTCGCAGGTCAAAGGTCAGGCCTCTCACCTGGTTACAAACTCACTAAATGTTTATAAAATAATTTACTTTAACAGATCAACAGTTCATTTAACTAGCTTGTAACGCATCATGTAAATGTGGTAATGGATTGAAAGTGACCTCCATGCCCTCCACGTGATTATAGAAATGCGTTTATTTAAGGCAGCGCTTCTCAATTAGTTGGGCTCGCCCCTGGGGTGGGTGCACAGGCACTGTTGGGGGGCGCAGAAGATTACAGAAATTAGAGAAAAAAAAGAGTAACAGCCACGCAGATAAGGGATGGGAATTTTTATTCTTTTAACTGGCTTTCTTTAACTCGCGAACAGTGAACCATTCTTTTTGTCTTTGTCTTGTCATAGTTTTAGTGATAATCATAGCCATTTACTTAACACCAACAACCAGACGATCAAATGAATAAAAAGCAACAATTATCTTACATATTCACACGTGCGCTTTGAGACAGCTAAAACTGTGAAAAGCGCCTTACAAATGCTCAGAAATCTTTTCGAGTCATTTATTAATTTTTTACTGAATGCGGCGCTGCCCGTTTGAACAAGTTGCGAAAGATTCTTCTCGCTATAGTGCGCAGCTCGGCTCGTGATAAACTAATTGTTCACTGAGGAAACGGGATAAAGATGTGTTTATTTCGAACGAATCATTCACAAAAGACACATCGCTATTATGGATCCGGTTGTAAAAAAGAAGAGAAAAGGCAATTAAGTCAGACTCGCGCAAGCCATTCAAAAGTTAAATGCAGAAAATATGACAAGCATATCTCTCTCTCGGCTTCACTGTTAATGTTGTTCGTGAGGAAAGACCAATGTGTTTCCTGTGCCTTAAAACACTCGAAGCGGAGGGCGTGAAGCCCACAAAATGAATACGACGTGTTATGATGCAGGTGTTTTTTTTTTCACAGGTGTTGGTCAAATGGAAAAAAAGCATTAATTCATTAATATGTATGGTAGTGAAGTTATTTGGTAGTCTGAGATTAATTGTTTTTTTGTGGGTGGGGGTATGAGATTTTTCCATAGGTTTAAAAATTGAAAACCACTGAATTGCTTGAAATTCTTGAAAATGCTTGATTTTCAATCATGTGTTTTCAAGGCCTTGAAAATGCTTGAATTTTAAATTAAATGCTTGAAAATGCTTGAAAATTTAACTAAACGGTAGAATCCGAATAAGTGCACGTCCTCTGGACCGGATCCGAACTCAGGCGGAGTGTTTATTAGAGTCCATATTAGACGAGTCACGTGGATGACGACACCACCAATACTTCTTTGACTACTACAACTATAGACTGTACAATGGCTTATGAATGTCTTTGCTATCGAAAACCCCCAGAAAATTTGTTGTCCAGCATTACAACATTTTTTTGATACAAGAAAAAAAAATATTTTTCCACCAATACCACAAAATGTTCCCCGTAAATGGTAGTGTCATTTTGAAAGTGTTTAGACACATAGCTTTAGCAATACATTTTACCACAGCTGGAAAAACTTGAACATGGACCTTTAAAGTGCTTGAATTTTACCTTTCAGAAAGTGTTAGAATCCTGAAAATGATGTTGATAATTCAGAAGAGAACTCCAGTGCTGTACAGTATAGAATAAAAAAACATTGGAAGACTAATACGGTATAATGCAATAAAAATATTTATTAGCATATTGTATTCACAACCACAACGTTACAAATAGGCCTGAGCGTGGCAGGCGGTGTACAGGGATGTACCAGGTCTTAGGGCAGAATCAAGCTGACATGATTAAAAAAATGAATCTGTATTTTACAGGCTGCCGGTGAAGAGAGGTTAACTAGAAGAAATCTGATCTAGATTAACATTGGTTGCCGCTATTTCTACGGGCAAAAGGATGGTGTGCATGGTGTTCCTCATTGTAAGAGGCGCTTTGAGAAGACTTGTAAAGAAGACCTGTAAAGTGCCGTTCAAATAAAAATCGAATGCATTATTTATTATTATTATTATTATTATTATTATTATTATTATTGGCCTGCAATATGCCAGTAATAGTGCAGCAAGGGATGACAGGGAGAGAAACCATCTGACTGGAAGGAAAGAGAAGAGGAACCACTGGAGTCGAGAAAAGATCTGCTCCAGCTCTTGGAAAACTCTAGAATCCTTAAGCGAAGATGAGCAAAGAAACAGTCCATCTAGAGTTCAATCCAAAATGGATTACGGTTAATAAAATTTTCAATGCTCCCTAAACGTAATTCATACACCCAACCTTTTTGATTGTTCATATTTTTCTTTATTTATTTTCATAATGGGTATCTATTATTTTTACAGGTTTCCATTATGAATTGTGCAAAGAATCGGACAAAAAAGACTTTGAGAAAGCCATCGAGACGGTCGCTGTCGCTTTCAGCAGCAGGTAAGTGTTGGGCCTAGACTTGGAGTTAGAACAACTTATTTTACTGTGAGATTGAACATATTTACATGCTTGTTACGCTTAGCTACATTTGTAAAAAAAAAAACTTTTAATTTCAACTCGTGAAGAAAACAGGAAGTTGAATTGTGGTTTCTATACTTTTGTCGTTTAACTCTCAAAGATCTGTGTTTATGCTGATTATTATTGATGGCAAAACAAAAACGTGAAGACTTATTTTGTGTCTCATTCTCCAACTCCGTGACGAGACACGGTCTTTGCGGTCTTCAGAACCCGGTCCATTGACTGGTCTTGTGTGTCTGTACAGCATCTCGGAGCTGCTGATGGGAGAGTTGGACAGCAGCACTTTACTTTCTGTCTTACCCTCCGAGAAAAGCCGGGTACGTTTCTCCCTCACGTCCCGCCCCGCTCTCTTTTAAGAGTTAAAATTGAACTTTTTTAAATAACGTTATACATTACTGTACAACCATAACGTGGTGTGTTTTCGTTTTGTTTCAGTCGATGGAGAATCTTTCAGGTCAAGAGTCATTCCACACACGGACTGACGTCTCTGAACATGGTAAAAAAAAAACAAGCATTACAGAGAGTTTATGCACAAAATTATTTGGCATCATGTCAGCTGAAACGCATTGTATGTTTCCACACGTCTTCGGACAGTATTGAGTGCAGAAGAAGTGGACATTATTCTCCAGCGGAGTGAAGGCGGCGTTGACTCTGCTCTCCTATATGCAAAGAACATGTCCAAGTACATGAAAGATTTGATTAATTACGTTGAGAAAAAAATCCTACTCGGTAAGTGTTTATTTTCAAGCCCTTTTGTCGGAGGGGTCGTTCGCTCAAATCACTTAACTTTCTTCATGCAGAAGTGGAATTGTCCAAAGGGCTGCAGAAGATCTACCAGTCGTGTAAACAGACCATTACTCAGGTGAGGTTGAACATGGATTGGATATTGTTCTGTGTTGTGTTGCCACACGTTTCCCTCGTTTTTTGCCGTCAGCCACACATGCCCTTCTTCTCGATCTACTCGCTGGCTCTGGAACAAGATCTGGAGCAAAGTTCTGGGATGAATCAGGCCGCCGCCACCCTGCAGAACCAGACCTTCATCGCGGTACGTCCGTGTCGTGTCAGTACATCCTGCCATGTCTCTTAATGCGGTTTCCTCCGCAGCCTCTCTTGAACCGCAAACAGGAGCACGAGAAGAAACGCAAGGAGATCAAGGAACAGTGGTTGAAGGCCAGAAGAAAGCTGGTAATCATATCACAATACTTCCTAGTGTCTAGACTGTATCATTATTATATCATGGTCTTGGAGAGGGCATTACAAATTAGTAGACCCTAATTGCATTATTTGTACACACAATCTGTATTCTAACTTTATTTAAAGAAATTAGATGCAGGGGGTAACCTGGATAAGCGAGAGCTAACGTTGTCAGGCTTTCTTTCTCTCTTGCTCTCCTTCGCACGACAGAGGCAAACGACACATGTTTAAAAACAACTTCGATAAAACATTTTAAATAAGCAGAAACAGCGCATGCGTCTTTACGGTTCTCGTTCTTAGTAGAGCTGCTCTTAAACTACACAGACATCGGAGCTGGTGTGATCCACTAATTCAGCCTGTTGCACCGCTTTCTGCAATCGATTAGCAATGTCTCCGTGTCCTCATTAAAGGTTGTAACGAAACAAACGTATTATACTGTTTTAAAGTGTTTATATACATGTATACAAATTAAATTCATGAATGTGTGACGATATCCACGATATTGCAATATAAATATAAACTGATAGGATACAGACAGATGTTTGAAAATCAATTTGAAATGGACGCACAAGAAGGTGAAAATGTTCCGTTTTCAATGCTGAGCAGTTTGTGTGGTAGTTGACGCTTGACACGGTGACACAGATGGAGTGTGAGGTGAACCTGCGACGAGCCAAGCAGGTCTACGTGTCCCGCTGCGAGGAGTACGACAAGGCCCGGACGGCGGCGAGCAGAGCTGAAGAGGACGGCGGTAGCGGCGGCGGCGGCTCTGCGCCCAAAACCCTGGACAGGAAGAAGCGTCTGGAGGAGGAGGCGCGGAACAAGGTGCTCAATCCAGCAGACGGGAACGTCCGCGTTCTGATCAGCGGAACAAACCGCCGCCTTGTGTTTGCCAGGCGGAAGAAGCCGAGGCCACGTACCGCACGTGCATCGCAGACGCCTCCACACAACACCAGGAGCAGGAGCACGTGAAGGTCACAGTTCTGCGGCAGATCCAGGACCTCATCAAGCAGAGTGACCAGATGATCCGATCGGTGAGTCCACATTTATAATGAAGATAATGAGAAAAATAAGCCACAAAAAAAGACATGTTTTGAGGAGGTCATTTCCACACATTTGCATACACACGTGCCATACGTCACCCGACACAACACAAAATCTCACTCTTTTTTTGGGACTTGACACGTTTTAGGAGCTTTCACTTCAGAACGTCATGACTACAAGAAGATTTCAACTTGCCAGTATTTGCGTGCATCCTTAAATAATTGTCCTCGCTTCAGTTGAATTATTCTCTGTGACTTAGTTTACCTCTATTTACTTTTACATTCTAGATACAAAACACTCGTGTGCAATATTCCTGGGCTCTGCTCTGTCGGGCCTTTCAAACATTGTCTTTAGCCTAGACTTATAATACAGCATTTAAATAATTGGAATAAGAAACATTTTCATATGATGATTGTAATGTCCCGTTTTTTTTCCCTTTTTGTTTGCGATTAAATGGAATTTAAAGAGCTGTGAAAACCAAAGCGAGGAGTTTTAGCACAGTAACTAACCAGTAGGGCTGGGCGGTATAGCGGTATTAACGTGAATACCGGTATTGAGTTGCGCCACAATATAGATTTTGCAATATCGTGGATACCGTGGCACTTTCATGAATTTACCTTTTATACACGCATATCAACGCTTTAATACATTAAAATACATTTGTTTCGTTATAACTTTTAATTACGACACGGATACATTGCCAATCGAATACAGGAAGCGTTGTAAGAAACTGAATTGATCATCCGCGAGGCGCATGCGCTGTGCCGCTCCATGTCTGTAAGTGCCGGTTTTTTAGAGCGGCTAATTTAGCGAGCGCGAGTCCTGTAAAACGCGCGCACGAGAAAATTCTGCTCGTTTTACTTTGGTCAAAGTCTGTTTTCGATTGTTAACCTTTGTTTCACGCAACTTTAGATTCAGACACGCGCGCAAAAGAGAGTGAAAGCGTGACGCGCGCTGGCTCTGGTCTCCATTTTTGTCTGTCTGTCTCTCTCTCTTTCTCTCTCTCTCTCTCTCTCACTGTCTCTCTCACTGTGTATGTCTGTCTCTCTCGCTTTCTCCCTCTTGCACTCTCTTAAAAGATAGACCACATGCCATTTAATTTAAACGTTTTTTTTTTTTAATAAATGCCTGGACTACTTTTAACAGATATACGGTATTAAAAATGACAGCTGCTTCTCCAGGTTTCTTCTTGCGTTTGAATTTTGTATTTTATATAAAATAATACCCCCCCCACACACTCACAATATCGTGATATAATACCGATACCGTCTGTACACTAGAAAATACCGTGATATGAATTTTAACCCATATCGCCCACCCCTACTAACCAGCCGTTGTTTCTCCCAGGCGACCATCTCTTACTATCAGATCATGCACATGCAGACGGTGGCGCTGCCCGTGCACTACCAGACGCTGTGCGAGAGCAGCAAGCTGTACGAGCTGGGCCAGCAGTACGCCACACACGTGCGAGCGCTGCCGCTGAGCGAGGAGACGCAGGCCACTTACGGCTTCCAGGAATATTCCTCCGCCAGCAGCAGCCAGTGAGACTCTCCCCACACACACACACACACACACACACATTAAACACTCGCCTTGTGTTCAGCGCCTCGTCCAGACTCCGCACCAGCAGCTCAAACACTGAAGCCGCAGATCCGAATCCCTGCGAGAAAGAAACCAGTGTGTGAAGTGTCCGTCGTGTCTGTGCTGTGGGAATCTTGTGCATTGACGTTTCTCACTGTTCGCTTTGGCAGCGGATCACCGGACGCACAAGTCCTGGGGCTCGACCGTGAGCGACAGCGACAGCGCCGGTGGAGGAAGTGGCTTGGGATCTCCAACGACCAGCACATGTACGCCCCAGGCATTTGATCCCGAGTGACCGCGTTGACTGAATTAAGAGGAGTCTGACGTTTCTCCGGTCACTCTTGTGCAGACTGACAGGTTTGCTCTGAAGTGGATGGAGCTGCTGATGCTGCGTGTTTCAGCCCCGACACAGAGCATTTCCTCTCTTCGCTTTCAGTCGAGGCGTTTACAAATGATGCGTTTGGACTAGAGATGCGTAACAGCGAAATTAGCCATGTTTACGCCTCACGGAAGAACATGCGGAACAGTTGTGTTTCTTGCACGACAACCTGATACTTTTGAAATTTCAGTGCAAGTTTTTAAATTTAAGTACTTTACATTGTTCTAATATAATTTCCTATCAGACTAAGAGATTTCTTTATTTATAATTATTTATTTGAAGTTATTTACTTGGACTTTGTTTTAGATACAGTATATTGACTTGTTTTATTTTGCTTAAATTTATATTTATGTTTACATTTATGTTCCTACAAAAATTTCATCAATAATGTTAAGTTTGGAAAGGTTATGCATCCTTCTTATCATTAGCATGACATTGGAAGAATGAAAAGAATTGGCTCTAGAAAAGCACATATATTTGGATCTCTAGTTTGGACAAGTCACTGTTGGACGAAGCACTGAACTGGTCTAGAAACTTAGTTCTGATGAAACGCGATGAAATCTGATGAGTCGTTCTTTTCCAGTTTAAGTGAAAATCTGTCCCAGATAAACGGGCGATATTAGGCTTGTGTAATAAACTTTACAGTCCGGCTCAATAAAACTGCAGCAACATTAAACCGTTATCGATGGTGCATTTAAACTGACTAATGGCAGTCTTCACTTCCTGTCCTAGGCGACATTAGTAAAATGGCCAGGACGTCATCTTCAGGAACCATGTCCTCAACCGAGGATCTGGATGAGAAGGACTCCAGCGTCACGTCATTCGAAGCTTCAAGTGAGAAACCTTAAGCTCGCCCTGTTTGTCTTCTGCCGTCTGCACTTTCATCACCTTCTCGCCGCTCAGATCTTAACGGCATCGAGCCGGAGATGGTGGTCCACACCGGGCCCTTCCGGAACATCGGCCTGTCCAAAGCCGCGCAGACGCACAAGCTGCGTAAGCTGCGCTCGCCGTCCAAATGCAGGGAGTGCGACAGCTACGTCTACTTCCAGGGAGCGGAGTGTGAGGAGGTGAGATGTTCCCGTGGTGGTCCTGTGGCCACTCAAGCGCTCGGCCTCTGCTCGCAGTGTTTCCTGGCCTGTCACCGCCGCTGCCTGGACACTTTGGCCATCCAGTGTGGCCACAAGAAGCTCTGCGGCCGCCTGCAGTTGTTCGGGCAGGACTTTTCCCACGTGTCGGCAAACAGCCCCGACGGAATCCCCTTCATCATCAAGAAGTGCATTGGCGAGATGGAGAGGAGAGCTCTGAGGATGAAGGTACGGGAGCGTGTGTGGCGCGTGTGAGCGGAGGCTGAGCGTGTCCCGTGACCTCACAGGGCATCTACCGGGTCAACGGAGTGAAAACCAGAGTGGAGAAGTTATGCCAGGCCTTCGAGAACGGCAAAGAGCTGGTGGAGCTGTCGCAGTGCTCGCCACACGACATCAGTAACGTGCTGAAGCTCTACCTGCGACAGGTGAGACGCCATCACCACTGCAGGCTCCTGGAGTGCTGACCCTGCTTCTTCCTCTCTCGTCGCCTTCAGCTTCCAGAACCCATCATTCCCTTCCATCTGTACAACAGTCTGATGGGCCTGGCCAAGGAAAGCCTGGCTGTGGTGGAGTCCGGCACGGAGCTGACGGACCTCGGTTCTGAGACGGACCCTGATATGCTGGCTCTCGTGGAGCGGCTGAACAATCTCTTCCGAGAGCTGCCCAAGGCCAACCTGGCCACGCTGCGCTGCATCGCCCGACACCTGAGAAGGTAGAGCTGAGTTCCTGGACTCGTCACCTCACTGACAGACGCAGCCAGACTCTAGCTAGAATACCTGTAATCTGGATGCTACACACTGGTTTATAAAGAGTCATTTAGGGACCAGTGTTTATTTACTTTACAGTCATTGGGCAGACACTTTTATCCAAAGCACTTACAAAAAAGGGAGCAAGTGAAGCAAAAAAAAAAGTAAAGTGAAGCATAAAAAAAAAATAAAAATACAGTAAATGTTCACACAAGGCTGTATAAAAAATAACTTACTAGACAGAACAGCATGACGTCCGTTAACGTACAAGGCAGAACACAAGACAAAAACGTTTTTTTTCTTCAGTGTTGAGGTGCTGGTGAAAGAGTTTTAGTGCTTTTTTTTTTTTTAAATGTTGCGAAGGTTGTAGACTTTCTGGCAGGGATAGATAACTTGCACCAAACAGCCGCTGAACGAGAGAAGGTTCTCATGAGAGATTTCATTCCTCGTTGCAGAGGACTTACTAGACAATGTTGATTCTCAGATGCAGTGCCAGATTAACAATAAGAGCTTGATTCTGGCAGTAATTGGCAGCCAGTGCAGAGAGACGAACAGTGGAGTGACATGGTCTTTAAACAACCTAAAAGGACCCAACATTCTGGATTCTTTGAAAAGGCTGTGTTGCTGCTAAAAGAGAATTACTATAATCCAGCCTTGAGATCACCAGAGCTTGTACTAGAAGTTGAATTTCGCCAAAACACACACACACACACACACACACAAATAATGGACGAGTTTGGGGGAACCTCGATCATCTCTAAAATGTGTATGGAACAGAACTTTCAGATTTTGAGTTCATCATTTATATATTTTTTTTTTTTAACCTTGATCACCTTTTCCTGCTGTTTTTAGGGTTGCAGAGCTAGAAAGTGACAACAAGATGAGCGCGAGCAACCTGGGCATTGTGTTCGGGCCCTCACTGATGCGGCCGCGGCCCTCGGGTGCCACCGTGTCGCTCTCGTCGCTGGTGGACTACCCTTACCAGGCCCGCATCGTGGAGACCCTCATTGTGTTTTATTCCTCGGTTTTCCATTCAGCCTCCAGGCAGCCTGTCGGCGCCATGACAGCCGCTCCCTCGCCATCTCTGATGCAGGTTTGTGAAGCTTAGTGAGACTGGTGCAAAACCACAAGCTCAACTTCTTGTTGTGATCAGGCGAGCAGCATCGATGCAGATGAACACCCCGGAGTGGAATCAAACAAGATGGAGTCGATCGGTACGGATCTTGTGATGCATTTTTTCGTTGTTGTTCGCCATCGATTATATTTGTTCTGTCTCGTCAGAAAGTTCTCTAGGAAGCTTCGCGTCGGCAAAGCAAATACTGGCCTCGGATTCAGAAACGGATGAGGAAAGTGGCTCAGCGACTGATGCCGGCGGCGTCCTGCTGGTGAACTCCCAGTGCCCCCCCGCGCCGCCAGTGAGCGACCCGCCCCAGCTGGACGAGCCAACGCCCAAGAGTCCAAGCGAGTGACATACAAAAAGATAATTATCAATTGAGCATATAACATTATGGAAGATTTAATATTTAAATGTTTTATCAAATATGAACTTGTTCAATCCGCTTTTTTACTTTGGTTACCATCAGCTGTATGACAACAGAACCAGTTCTGCAAGTGTTGGCTGTGCATGCACGTCTTTTAATAAACAAAACAAAAAAAATACTGTAAAGCGCTTGACTAGTCACTCAATGTGGAAACAAGGGTAAAACCAAAGATGAAATTGGGTCACATGGCACTAAAGCAGGAAGGGTTGTCCACCGAACGCCGCAATACTTCCTTTTTACAGAATCTCGTTAGAATGAAGGTAAGCACTGGCTTTTCTTTTTCACTCTTATTTAATAAACCAACAAGAAAATGACTATTGACAGAATTTGACAGGTTTATTAGTAAGATCAACAATGAATGACTTAATGAGGTGAGAAAATATTCAACTATGCAGTAAAAAAAAAAATATATGTATAGCCTATAAAACAAGATTTGCAAGAGTGTCGTTTTTTTGAATGCCAAACAAAAACATCCTCGAACGCAAATTTAAATATTCAAATGTAATTGCTAAGATGAAAAAGTCTCTTCAAGCCTGAAAAGCCAAAGAAAAAGAAGGTTAGAGAAGTAGAATTGTTTGAAACGTTGCTGTTTATTACCGGGTGGTGACACGTGCAGGACGTTCACTGGACCAGTCGGTACGTGATGTAGCGTCCAGCAGTTTCACTCGGCCTGATGATCTTGACGACCTTAAAAACAAAAAAGCATCACAAATAAATCCATATGTGATCAGTCGTCCGACCCGGCGCCGTTTCTCACCTGGCCTCGCTTCAGACCGAAGTATCGGGCCACTGGATCCCCGGCCTGGATTCTAGGAAGCTGGCTTTCTTTCAGCTTGCTGGACACGGTCAAGGCCACAGTAACTACACTACACACGCTCAGTTTACATTCTGCATCTGCTTTACAAGGATACTATCGGGCCAGCAGCTCCGTCACTTCCTCTTTAGCCATCACGATGTGTTCAGGAACTAGCTGGAAGACAAAGCAATCGTCGTGACACTGAAAGCGTTGAGTCTCTAGCGCAGACGTCCTCACCTCGTGTTCTGTTATGTTGATTAGAAGCTCTTGCTGAAGGAACTGCTCTAATATGTATTTTGGCGCCATGTCTATCAGAGACTGAAATTGAAAAAGATAATTATATTAACATGGTTATTAATCACATACACCATTAATATACTTTCACATGTCAGGCGCGTGTTTTAAAGATTATAGATTGTTTAAGCGTGTTGTAGGCGTGCGTCACCTGCTTGGCAGACGGGGTCATGCCCATCTGGACCACTATAATGGCCCGGGTGATGTTTTCCTCCTGCATCCTCTGGCAATACATCTTTATGGTTTTGATTCCGACCTTGGGTTCCTCTGAAATCACAGGTCATTATATAGTGTGTGTGTGTGTGTGTGTGTGTGTGTGTGTGTGTGTGTGTGGCCACAGGGACGTACCGGGGAAGAACACGAACATCTGGTCGGTCGGGTCGTCGTTGTGGGCGACCAGCACCGTCAGGTCCGTCCGCCGCGGGCGACCCTCGCTGGGTTTGTCGCCGAACTGACTCTTGAACTCGTCGAGAGTCTGATCCAGTTCATCTTGAGTCACCAAATAGCCTCGATCGTGACAAAGCTGCACAGATACGACAGTGCCCGATGTAAAGCTGAAAAATGTGCGTTAAAGCGCGCGTTTAACCCCTCAAACTCTGCGTTAAAGCGCGTGTTTAACCCCGTAAACTGTACGTTAAAGCGCGTGTTTACCTGCTGGTGTTTAGACGATAAACCTACTCGGTGATAAATCGGTTTCAAGACAGGTCATAAACACCTTTACAGACAGTCGTTTACCTGCATTATAGTCTTTCGGATCTTCCATAACCGGTAGGTCTCCTCCTCGTCATCCATAATGAGCTAAACGCGTTTTAATAAGAGAAATAAAATAACTAAAACAGGGAAACCACCAGATCGTTCTTCCACGTTTGAGCTCCGCTGTTGGCGCGTGCATATGACGTCACTGGAAAAAGTCGCTGCATCATTACGCATTTGAAATCGACGCGACAAATATTTCGATTTTGTTTGGTTTTGTTTTGTAATAGATTAATGCTGGATTTTATATAAATAACAGAACACGTGCTTGCTCTTGTTTATGTAGGACAGTTTCAATATGTTTATCTTAAACAGTGTTTAGAATCTCTTAAGTCGTATACTTTTTTAAATTATTTATTTGCAATAAAGAGGTAGATTGTATTCAGATTTAGCTTCCATTGTTTGGAGTTTGGTGAAAGACCGATGTGAGAAGATGCGCTACTTAAGCGGATTGTTGGCATACTTCTGAACCGTCGTTTGGTCACGTGACTCTGTTTGTGCGTCCGGCGGTCGGACGTCTGATCGTTCGGACGTCTTGATCTTTTTGACAATTTCCAAATCGAAGCAGACATTTCGGACCGAAAGCGCTCACGATGAGCTTTATTCTCCGCTTCCTGTTGGTGGGAGTTTTATCAAGCTGCGGGATTACGGTACAGCGAAATAATCTCTCGTAAACACACTGTGTGCAAAGCTCCAGTGACGCAGTCTCAACATTGAGGCTATACGTCGTTTGTCAATTATCAATTGTTATGCAATTATCTACTATCATGTAAACCAACAGATAACAGTTTTACCATGTACGTTTTTATTTTATTTGTTCTATTTTTAAAATTGTTTTATTGTATATGTTTTCGTGTGCTAAGTGATTATTGTTTTGCAATTGAATTCTTCATAATCGCACAATGTTTCCATTATATAAATAATAATAATAATAATAATAATAATAATAATAATAATAATGCATTCAAGTATGATAGTATTAACATCCAACCCTTATTGTCCCACATCTGCGTTGTTGTTTTTCGCACCCGTAACCGGCCGGTTGCAAGCCCAGCTCCCAACCACTAGGCCACAACTGTTTATTACACTGTTTTTAAATGTTGTCCCCACAATGCACCTCTCCCTCAGAGGCGTCTCCTGTCTTCAGCTATCAGCATCTAGACTTGCGTAAGCACTGGTGCCCTCAGACTCTGGAGCTCCACAGTCAGACAGACAGACAGATAAGATGAGCTGTAAGTCTGAACTCAGCATAAATCCAGCCAGTGAGGCCTGCGGTCGGGTTAATGTGTCACTAAAGCGGTGCGTATAAGGCACGAGACACAACCCTGAAGCGCAGGCAGACATGCAGCGTTTAGCCTCTGCGCTTTTGTTCTCTCTGTTCGTTCAGACGTGGGTAAGAGGAACTCTGAATCTGTTCTATCTGAATGCGTGTGTGTGTCATGCGTGTGTTACTGAGCTCTGTGTCATGGAGGTGTTCACTTCAGATGCTTCTGTTGTTCTTCACAGTCTGCGCAGCAGGACGACTGGAGGACGGCCACGTCTATCTACGATTTCTCTGCCACCGACATCGATGGAAACGAGATCTCTCTGGAGAAATACCGGTATGAGATCAAAGTTCCACTGAGGTATCAGGATGCGTGGTGTCACGTCACATCTTACGGATCCATATCCACGTGGTTTGATGTTAAATTTGAGATGTCTGATTTTTAGCATCTTTAAATGTGAGACGCATAAACTCTGTCTTGCTTTGAAACATTTGCTGGAATACTGATGCTCTGTGGAATTGTTTTTTAAACGTTTCAATTGTACAATACATCCACATAAACACAAAAGGGATAATGATCATGTAATTTTGGTCTCTAAAAGTAAAACTAAAATGTTTTTTTTAATTATTACTATGTTTATTGATTTTTTTTTTTCAATTTGTACAAAACAATTACACTTAACCAGACCAGAATCACACATAGGCTCTGCACTAACAGAAACATGGGGAGCGGTAGACAAGGGGCAGACTTTGCTCCGTACATAAAATGGATATACTGTATAACAAATGGCATAAGTTGTCAAAGAAAAGAAACGAGAAAAATGCATAGCATGAAGTCTGTGGAATATTTTTAAAATATTTGACCTGATGTCAACCTCTGAAGGCCATAATGTCTGCAGATCATCCCAACAACTCACACACACACGCATGTTTCAGGGGGAAGCTGGTCATCATCACCAACGTGGCCTCCAAATGAGGGAAGACCCCGGTGAACTACTCTCAGTTTGCGCAGATGCACGCCACGTACGCTGAGAGAGGTTTGCGCATCCTCGCCTTCCCCTCCAACCAGTTTGGACGTCAGGTGCGGGAGGCGCTTCAGTGGGAGATAAACATCCAGTGGTAATAATAGTAACAATGCTCGTTTCTGACCCCAGGAGCCAGGAACCAACCCCCAAATCAAGGAGTTCGCCAGATCCTACAACGCGCGCTTCGACATGTTCAGTAAGATCGACGTGAACGGGCCGTCGGCGCATCCGCTGTGGAAGTGGCTGAAGGAGCAGCCGAACGGTGGAGGATTCTTCGGGAAGTGAGTGAGACGCACGCATCACACATCAGCTCAACACACCAATCGCTCATCTTCTGCTTCTTTCTCCTACTAGTGGCATCAAATGGAATTTCACCAAGGTATCTGTTTCAATCTGTCTCGTAAAATGTGAACAGGGTTTTTGCTTATTGTGGTGTTTTTTAATCTACGCAAGTAGTAATTATCAGTACAGTGTGCTTTATTGTTACATCTTTGATTTTTGATTTTTTTTTTCAGTTCCTCATCAATCGTCAGGGACAAGTTGTGAAGAGATATTCCCCGCTGCAGGATCCGAGCGTATGTTTCTGTTGTTGGTTATTTTACGTTGATCATTTTTAAGATATGTACGGAGAGAGAAACATTTTGTCAAAATGATGTTGATGATGATTTAATGACATAACATGACGACACTTTTTTTTGCCATGTTTGCAGGTGGTGGAGAAAGATCTCCACAGATATCTGTAGTCTGGAGGAAGAGTGTGTGTTCTTGCTCGCGGTCTGTTTGGCTTTGTGGCATCAGTAAAGTCTCAGAGATTCATGATGGTCTGTTTTGAAACCCGTCTTGAGGATAAAGCAGACCTGATGCATTGGCGTGCGACTCTCTTCTGAGCCTTACAAGTGCACGAGCGTCAAAGACCCCTAACACCTTTATCTGTATACGCATTTAAACTACTTCTTTACTTAAAATGTACCACAGAAATATACTAAAAGTCTCTTATCTTGATCAAATAAAAAGTGTATGAAATCAATTTTTTTTATTCCTTTGATTTAATATTTACCGTATATAGATTTATGTTTATATATTTTTAAACAACTTCAGCTTTCCCTCGCAATAAAACGCATGAACTTTTCTACTGATACAGCTCCGGGAAAACTTAACTACATAAAACGAAAAATTCACAATTTATAAACACCCAGTGTACAGACGGAGATTTCAATGCTCGTACAGAATTTGGAGCTGCAATTGGAACCTTTCGCCGGCAGAGGGAAGCAATTTCCCCTCATCCCTGTTCCAAACAAACCGCACCTGAAGCTTGATTCATTTCGGTGAATCGGTTTGCTCGGTTCGGGCAACAGTCTGAATCACTTGGTAAGACAAATTCTTTCTCAACAGTTTTAGTGCGTTTTTATGGAAGCCCATACGTTTTACCTCGGAGCCCCCGAAGCGACACGTATCCGTATTTTTCTAATACTTATTTTATGCGTGGAATAATTCCTGTGTGATTATATAGAAAGCATAACCATCACCCCTTTTGTTTTTTTTAAATGGGAAAGATTTGTAAATATTGTTTTGTGGAAGTTTTTGTTTTTTTAATTCGTGTCAAAGTACAATTTTCATCCCCAAACGATATAAGGTGTAGATAACGTCTTTTTTTCCAACTGTACAATTAGTTGACACAACTGGGTTTTTTTTTTCAAGAATGTACAGATCGCTTCCACATTCGATTCAAGAATCGAACTTCCGAATCGGTTCCGCCGAGCGATTCGTAAGGCGTTTGAAAGGCGCGAGCCGAGCATCGCTGGTCTCCTCTCCTCTGCATGACAGACAGACAGACAGCAGCTCCGATGAGAAAGCAGGACCACGACAATCACACACTCAGAGTCGTTCCGGTCGTGTCGCGAGCTTCTCCGGGCTGTTGCACACATCTCGCCGTGATCACCGCCGTCAGCGACCGTCCAGCCGTTTTGAATGGAAGTGTCGGCTGAAGGGGCGAGCAGTCTGTGTGAGGCCGGTGATGGGAGCCCGTTATCGGCGGCAGCGGCAGCATCCGAGGACTCGGGCGCGGCGGACGACGACGTGGACGCAGGTGAACACGCGACATCTCCGGCGCGACAGACGGTTTGAGAAAGACGCGTGTCGTGTTTGCGCGGCGAGCAGATGATGCCCGTGACGCGGCTAGCTTAGCTAGCGGGTGCCGACACCGCGCTCGGTCCAGTTGCCGTCGGATACCGCCACGCGAGACAGTCGCGTCAAACATCGCGGAGGTGTCGTCAGCAGAAGCGCTTGATTGTCGCGGTGTGAGGATGAGGAAGATGAAGAGGAGAGCAGGGGCTTCGGTGGGTGACAGATGGTATGAGGGGAGGGGGGGGGTTCAGGTCACCAGTGTGTGTGTGTGTGTGTGTGTGTGTGTGTGTGTGTGTGTGTGTGTGTGTGTGTGTGTAGGTGTTTGTCCTCACCAGAGAACATGTAGTAACGACGCGAAGATAATTCCTTTGTGCTGTTGTGGGTTGGATTATACGACTCGTTTTCATGCTCCTGTGTAATTTTGATAATGTTTTTCACCAACAATTGGGGCAAAAAAGTGAATTCGTTTCAGCGGTGGCAAGCCTCTTGTTAAAATAACATCAAATAATTATGTCAAACACACATTGGTTGTGTGTTGATTAATGGGGTTTAGGCACACCACTACAAAAAAGTGTCAACGCATACAAATACACCATGTGTGTAATTTGATGTCATTTAACAACAAACACAATCAAACACACATAGAGATTTATACATGTGTGTTTACGCATTACTTATTTAACTTTTTTACTTTTACAGTCATTTAGCAGACGCTTTTATCCAAAGCGACTTACATTCAATTACAATTTTTACGATTCAACTAATTCCTACTTTTCCTGGGACTCGAACCCAACGGTATTTCAAACACTAGCTAGAAAGTAGAACACTAGAAAGTAGTAGCATTAATGTTGTTTAACCTCATCAAGACAGTTTGTGTGCCAATACACACACATACACACACACACACACACACACAAAACACTGTGTTATACGCATCACTAAGCACAGAGATGTTGCACATTTACACACACTCACAGGATATTAAACTGTCAAAGTGTGTAAACAGAAAGGGAACGTGACGCTTGTACTGGTGTGTCGTGTCTCAAATCAAGAATAGAGGAGAAAATAAAAGAACTTTTTTCATTATCCTTATCAACTTTATGGTCTCAGCCATAATCTTAAACGCCCACACACAATAGAGTAAACCAACAATATTCTATTTTTACATTTTCACACCGCGGCTTTGGGACAGTTGTAACTGTGAAAAGCGCTTTACAAATGCACTGAACTTAGTTGTGGTGGAGTTGTGGTACAGTGATAGGGGACTTGGACTAGTGTCCAAAAGGTTGCCGGTTCGAATCCCCCCTACGACTAGTTCTACAACCAAGTGTCCTTGGGCAAGACACTGAACCCCACATGCCCCCCGGGCGCCGCACTGTGTGGCTGCCCACTGCTCCGAGTTCGTGGCTGATCGGATGGGTTAAATGCAGAGAAAAAATTTCTCCACTGAGGGACTAATAAAGGTTCAATTATTATTATTATTATTATTATTAATTTCTCAGAATATCTGCAGTGGTTAAGCAAATTATAAATACATTTGATCAAAAGAGCTTTTTAACAAATAATATAAACATTCGAACACAACACAAAGCTAACCTAATAAATAACAATATAAACGTCAATAAATAAATAGTTTTTTATGTAATTTAAATTATAAATTAAGAAAGTAGAAAGTGGTCCACCGTCTAATGAAACGTAACCAGCGCCTGCTTTTCTTTTCTTATTATTTATTCTTATTATTTATTCTCACAACCATCGGTTTAATTTGGCAGCAAATGTCACTTCACCGCTCCATAATGGACACATAACAGGATTACAGTGCTGAATGCAATTATTTAGCTTTTCTGCGTGATTCCAGCTCATCAATGCCGATACAGTAAAGCTCTGCTCACCACTTATTCCAAATCAATTGTGCGGTTGTGACCAGAGTGTGTGTGTATTGAATTGAATTGAATTGGAAAAAGCCTTTATTAGTCCCACAGTGGGGAAATTTCACGTCACAACAGCAACAACAAATCCAAACAAATAAACAAACATAACCGTAACGCACTGCACACATCATAATAAACAAACAAACAAACACACACAAACCATATGAATAAGTAGCGCTGCCCGTCATAAACAGTTCCAGTCACCAGTTTAATTATAAATTTAAATTGTAGAGTCTAATCGCAGTAGGTAGGAAAGATCTGCGATATCTCTCCTTCACACATGTGGAGTGTGTCATTCAGTCTCGCGAGTGATTCTGCACACAACATTGTCCCGTGAGGAACAGACACTCTCTCTCTGACTCTTCTTCATTTGCTTACTTTTTTTTTTTTTTTTCTTTGTTGCTCATTCACACACACATTCGTTCTGTTTCTCACACAAAACATCACCAATTTTTTTATACATTTTTAATACATTTTTCTTTCACCTCACACAAACACACACTTGCTCACTAACACTCCCAACCTCTCTCTCTCTCTCTCTCTCTCTCTCTCTCACACTCACTCTCATCTCTCTCTCTCTCTCTCTCTCTCTCTCTCTCTCCTCTCTCTTCTCACTCTCTTCTCTCTCTCTCTCTCTCTCTCATCTCTCGTTCTCTCTCTCTCTCTCTCTCTCTCTCACTCTCTTCTCTCTCTCTCTCTCTCTCTCTCTCTCTCTCTCTCTCTCTCTCTCTCTCTCTCTCTCTCTCTCTCTCTCTCTCTCTCTCTCTCTCTCTCTCACTCTCTTACTCACTCACTGCAGACTCCTTCTCAAACCTCCAACAGGCCGAGTAATTATAGACATGTAAACATTACCGAAGGCTAAACAAAATAGAAATGGAAACACACACACACACATTCACACACACACCCATTCAAGCCCCTCCCTCCCCACCCCCTAACAGACCAAGCTACTAACAACAAGTCAAGAATGCAGACTGTACCCAGCTCACAAATCTAAATCTAAAGCCTTTAGGTTGAGTTTGCGCTGTGTGGCGAGTCTGACAGGGAGGCGCCGCTCGATAGGCTGTGGTGCTGCTGGGGGCGGAGCCTGTGGCCCGGTGTAAAGGCCTGCTTTGTTTACGTCAACACGTAGGTCATGTACTGTGTGTGTGTGTGTGTGTGTGTGTGAGACCGTAGACTCCGCTTCCTGCGCTCTATGTGATCTAATCTCACGCTGGTGCCTTTCCAACTCATTAACACTTAAAACGTCATTGCGTCGATTCACTTTGCTTTTCTTGAGTGAGTTAACGATCAGATTCACGCCGCAAAATGACACGTTTGACGATTTGACGCTCATTCAGTGGAAACGGGAGTGCGGCGGAATTGAACGGGAAATGAGGTTTTCCTCCGTCTGATTCTGTGTGATTATTGTCAGTAAAGTAGCCTCTGCTTGTTGACGTTTCTCACATTTTTCACATTCTGTTTTCACCAGTTGAGGAGCAAATAAATGTTAAACTTACGCTTGAGGCCGCAGTGGCTTTGTAGAGGTTGTTTAACCCTTCAGGAGAGGAGCAGCAGGGCGGCACTGTGTCATGACCTCAACCCAGCGCGTCGGACAACACACACACACACACACACTCCAGAACAGACCATGTGACAGTCCAAAGCCACAGAAGATGCTTTGACCTTCATCGCCATGGAAATGCTTGACCGCATCTCCAGGAGTCCAGCTCTCGCCGTCACACCAGTGTGCGTGTGTCAAAGCCTCGCTGCCAACCGCGAGCAGCACAGTCAGGCCGGAGCGTGGCAGCAGAAAATCACGTGCTGAAACAGATACAACCATCTGCAGAGAAATCGGCGCTTTAGGCCGTAGAACGTTGATGTTTCCATCGGCCTCAAATTCCAGCTAGAGTTCAGGGTTCCTACGGGTTCCTTCAACGCTTGACTTTCAATTATGTGCTTTCAAGGCTTGAAAATGCTTGAAAATTGCATTATTTCACAACAAGCCGTTACAGTGGTGCCCCGGCTTACGAAATTACTCCGTGCCAACAAGAGTTTCGTAAGGTAAAAGAAAAATGCCTTTTCAAAAAAGACAAAATAGTCATAAATCAGGATGCAATTAACATGTAAGTGCCCTAATGGGAATACGATTATTTGATAATATAATAAAATATCATAATAACTGTAGAAATAAAAACATTTTAGTTAACAGTTATTGGGGGAAAAAACATTAAAAATGAGTACTGTAACAAAAATAATTTTATTGTCCTCTTTTTACTGTTAAGAAAAAAATATACAATATTTTGACTCAAATCTTTAACTCTTGACAATAAAGTGAACAAATCATTTGTGCATTTTGTTCATTTTTTTTATTGTATATTGACTGTACATAAACTAATATTGGACAGCGACTCTTGTCCAATTGCTGTTAGAAAGCACAATTTAAGTTTTAGTTTGTTTTTAGTCAAATATCTTTGTGATATTTTGGCAAAGTTATATATATATTTTGGCCTTTAAATATATATTTTACCACAACTGTGAGGTGCATGAAAAACTTGAACATGGCCAGTTAAAGTGCTTGAATTAGACTTTTCAGAAATTTTAGGAACCCTGGGTCTTACTTTCAGGAAAACGGCTGTTATGGTTAAAGTTCCGCTCCATATTCTTAACCCGTTTTGACGTTTGTCTTTCAGATGCGGCGTCTAAAAAGGGTTTTCTCACCGAGGTGCGTACGGTGTTCCCCAATCATCGCCGTTTTGATTGGAGGTTGATCTTGATCACTGGCTGTGAAGGAGAACATTCTCAGATGTATCTTGTGTGGGTCTTTCTTTTTTTTGCAGATGCCTTCTTCTTCAGGTCAGCCGGCACACGGGAAGAAGATCGGACACAGAGGAGTGGACGCCTCGGGAGAGACCACGTACAAGAAGGTGCGTTATGGCGTATCACTCATCTCGCCGCTTGTTAATACAGAAGCTGGAGCACCACCAACCTGTTTCACCCCTTCGAAAACCCATCACCCTATTAATAGAATGAACATATTGGTCTGTCTCTTATACAAGAACAAATATACAAGCTCTAGACCTATTACAATAATTATTGTGATGGGAAAAAATCGATTTTATTCATAAATTTGCAGTAATTATGGTGATTTTCACTGATGCTCATAACTTTGAAATCTATATGATACGGATGCTGACTGAATGGTTGATCTTGCCCTGCAGACCACCTCCTCCGCACTCAAGGGGGCAATTCAGCTCGGCATTGGCTACACTGTTGGAAACCTGAGTTCCAAACCGGAGCGGGACGTGCTGATGCAGGATTTCTATGTAGTGGAAAGTATTTTCTTCCCCAGGTGAGTTTTTGGGAAAGCACGTGGCGTGTTTTGCAGGGAATGGATTGAAAACAAGTTCAACTGTGCGAAACCCATGATTTGTAGTGAAGGGAGCAACCTGACGCCGGCCCACCACTTCCCAGATTTCCGTTTCAAAACCTACGCTCCTGTGGCCTTCCGGTACTTCCGAGAGCTCTTCGGAATACGGCCGGACGATTACTTGGTAAGATGGCGCTCTCTTTCTGAAAGTGGCAACTCTCTGATTTGTCTGCGTCTGTTAATCCAGTATTCCCTTTGCAACGAGCCACTGATCGAGCTGTCGAACCCTGGAGCCAGCGGCTCGGTCTTCTACGTCACCAGAGACGATGAGTTTATCATCAAGACAGTTATGCACAAGGAGGCAGAGTTTTTACAAAAGCTCCTTCCTGGGTATTACATGGTGAGTTTTTGGAACCGTGTGACTGTGGATGATGTTTTAAGGTTCCACTTCCTTGAAGAAATACACACACACACACACACACACACACATAGTCTAGATCAGGGATGGGTGAACTTTTTGATTCATTGGGCCACAATGGGTTCTAGAATTTGACATTGTTATTGATAGGTCAAAAAAGTAAAACGAGGAGTAACAGGCCTACACCTCACCTCAACAAAATCAGTAGTATTGCAGTAAAATTAAACATTACCATGGTTCATTTATTACATTTTTACAAGTTCGGCAGGACTGATTGACAAGTGACATTTTCACACACTGTCCTAACATTAAAGTTTTTTAGATTTATGACCTGCTTTCTCTGGGCCAGTAGGAATAACACTATGTACTACGACATGAAAATTCAACATGAACCGTCTTCCCTCAGAACTTGAATCAGAACCCTCGCACCTTATTGCCCAAGTTCTTCGGCCTGTACTGCGTCCAGTCCGGCGGCAAGAACATCCGCATGGTGGTGATGAACAACGTGCTGCCGCGGGTGGTCCGCATGCACCTCAAGTATGACCTGAAGGGCTCGACGTACAAGCGCAGGGCGTCTAAGAAAGAGCGGGAGAAGGCCAAGCCCACCTTCAAAGACCTGGACTTCATGCAGGAGGTGCCGGACGGCCTGATGCTGGACACAGACACCCACAGTGCCCTGGTCAAGACCCTCCAGAGGGACTGTTTGGTAGGAGAGCCTCGCGGTCCTAGAACACGTACAAGTGCGAAGTGTACCCGGGCGCGGATCAGGGGGCGTGACGTCACGTTCCAGGCGCTCCAAAGCGGGAAAGTGCGCGCGCCTCCTCTCACGAGCAGCAGGTTTATGTGCAACAAAAGCGATCGATCTATTAAACGAGTGATGTTGCGAGGCTCTGAAGCTCCGCAGACCAAACGATTTAAAATGATGAGCCACAAACTCACCAGAGCGACAGGATCCACCGCTTCAGTGAAAGCGCCGCTCTTCCTGTTTATATTCAAACCGTTGCACCATAATAACAAATGTTTTGTCCCCATCTATATGCTTAATAACATATACATTTCGACTCATTTGGATTCCAAGAAAACGCACGAACCTGTTTTGATTTCGTTCGTATTTTACTAACTTTTCCAACATTATATCAGTGACAAAGTATGATGAAAACCTACGACATCTACCGGCAACTACTAATATTACTTAGTACATCGCAAAGTAAGCGTACTGAAGCGCGATTGCCAAAACCTAAGGATAGTGCGGGCCAGCGGGGGAGTAGAGAGGGGGACAATCGTATCGAAGCACGGATCATCCGGATGGGACAAGATAAGACAAGATAAGAAAGTCCTTTATTTGTCCCACAGTGGGGAAATTTCCTTGTTACAGCAGCATTAAGAAACAATTAAAAAAGAAGCATTAAAAAAGTATATACAGCTTAGAAAATGCAGTTAAATACGATTATAGAAGTTATAGAATATACAATATAAATAATATGACGAAAATTATACACACGTGGAAAACGCTCGATACGGAATACGGTATGTCTATTCAAATATTAATGATTGCATTTCGTTTTAGTAAAGAAAGAATAGTATTTTTAAAAGAAAATCATCGTAAGTTAACAAGAAATGTAAAAACAAATATTTTTAGTAATTGGGTCATGGAAATAATAATAAAAAAAAAAAAATTACCATGAACAAATTGTATTGATTATAAGTTCTGAATGCTTTTCGATGAATCGCCCAGTTAGTGGTGCAGTAGTAGTTTGACAGTCTTTGTTCGGTTGCTGTTCAGGTTCTGGAGAGCTTTAAGATCATGGACTACAGCTTGCTGCTGGGAGTTCACAACATTGATCAGATGGAGAAAGAGCAGCAGATGGAGGGCTCGCAGGGCAGCAGCGACGAGAAGAGACCGCTGGCACAGAAGGCGCTCTACTCCACCGCCATGGAGTCCATACAGGGGGCGTCGGCCTGTGGCGAGGACATCGACACGGAGGACACGTAAGCGCCGCACGCTCCGAGCCTGGCTTCCTGCTGACCCACCACTGTCTGTGTGCCACTGCAGGATGGGCGGCATTCCCGCCATCAACGGGAAGGGAGAGCGACTGTTGCTCTACATCGGAATCATCGACATCCTGCAGTCGTACAGGTGCCGGCGCCCGACTCGCCAGCGCCAGCCATGACTCCGCCCACTGATGGCTTCCTCTCTGCCCCGTAGGTTGATCAAGAAGCTGGAGCACACATGGAAGGCGCTGGTTCACGACGGGGTGAGGACGCTTGCTTTCTCCACAGGTCTCCAGGCCTGGTCTCGTTCTCCAGAACCGAAATACATGGACATGAATAAATACCAATAGAACTATTGTATATATATTATATATATTAATATAACACATATCTAACCTATACCTATACGCAGTGTATGCAGACAGATATTGGTCTAAAGTTACATTCATACGTACATTTATTACATTCTGTATTTATATTTACTTGCCTTCCTGATTATGCAAACACACACACTTGCATATACATACATTCACACATACATTTATAAGTGCATTTTATATAAAATTATTAAAGTGTTAAATAAAGTATTATATAAACTTCTAGATCAGTGGTTCCCAACCTTTTCTTGTTTGAGGCACCCTTGGAAAGCCTTTCAAAAGTTCCCGGCACCCTTATAAGGAAATAGATATTTAAAAACATTATTACCGTATTTTTCGCCATATAAGACGCACCGGCATATAAGACGCACTCAATTTTAAAGGAGGAAAATCTAGAAAAAAAAGATTCTGAACTGAATACTGTAGTAAAATATTTTATATCAATTGTATAAAAGTTAACAGCAGTTTAAGAACAATTGTATGTCAGTAAAGTCAGTATAACAGTGAAAGTAGGGGTGGCCGGTATACCGGTATTGAGATGTGCCACGATATGGATTTTGCAATCATTATTAATTTAAATTATTAGAATACCGCATAAAGAAAAAAAAAACTATTTTTTAAAATATGTTAAGAACATGTTTTAAATGGCCCATA
The DNA here is from genome assembly GCA_028031935.1 of Paedocypris micromegethes. NCBI lineage: Eukaryota > Metazoa > Chordata > Actinopteri > Cypriniformes > Paedocypris > Paedocypris micromegethes. Next base: position 2,532,527 of record CM051497.1, read on the forward strand.
TATTTGGATGAATATATTTTGAAAATAATCTCACTCACTTAAAAAATATATTAGTACAATGTTTCACGGATACATTTCTTCACCGTATATCGAACACTGTATTTACTGTCCTTTATTGAAGACAGGGACACAGAGAATGCTGTTGCACACCTTTACATTTTACTCGTTTTCTCTATGTCTCTGTTTTTAAATTGTGCACCGCACCCGATAGCTTTAAAGATTCGAATCAACAGATTATCCCCCTCGGGCGCGCCGCAGACTTTGTTTAGTGCGGCCGCCGGCTTCTATTTTTGAGAAACGTGAGTTTCCGTGTGCGCCGCATCTCAGCCTCTGTTTTCCACCTCTCTCACATTTTATATGCACGACTCCTTCAGTAAACTCAAACAGGGGCGCCGCGAATATATAATAGAAAATCGCTTAGCGGACGCGCTCGTGCCCCCCCCCCCACGTGACATGAAAAAATGCCGCCCTGGGCGACTGCCCCGTTCGCCCATGCCTAGAACCGCCACTGACGGCACGAACATTGCTAATCAAATACAGTTTGTACTTCACGCGCAAATGCGTGAAGCTCCGTTTTCTGCGCTGTGCCTTTAAGAGAGCGACTGTTTTGGTTTTAAAGACGCACTTGAGAAAATCTGCTTGTTTTAGTTTGATCGAAGTTCGTTTTCGTTTGGAAATAGTGGTTTCATTCTTTCACAAGATTCTGCGTGAGAAAGAAAGCGAGACAACGTATGTAATACCGCGGTATTGCACACTTAGATGGCGGTGACCGCGCTCCGCGGATCTCTGTATTTGCCAGACGCACCAACTTTTCACCCTCAGTTTTGGGGAAGAAAAAGTGCGTCTTGTACGGCGAAAAATACGGTATTTATTTATTTGTTTCATTTCGAGAGTTTGCATGCAACAACACCTTATACCTAGTCCTAGATGATATGAGAATACTGTTTACACATTCTGCCTTAATAAAAAAATAGCAATTTTTTCCCGACTTTTTGGCGGCACCCTCAAAAGATCTCACGGCACCCCTTAGTGCCGCGGCACACCGGTTGAGAACCACTGTTCTAGATGTTTCCTTCACTGAGCGTTCCGTGGTGCGACGTCTTCTGATGATGATGTCATAACCTCTGCGCTCTTTCCCACTCAGGACACGGTGTCCGTCCACAGGCCGTCGTTTTACGCCGACAGGTTCTTCAGATTCATGAGCTCAACGGTCTTCAGGAAAACGTCCTGTGAGTCACTCAGATTCGGGATTTGATGAGCATTCAGATTCACGTGGAAAAGCAGATCTTCCTCTTTTTTTATCATACGTTTCTATGTAGCACCAAAGTCGTTTTTCGTTTCGCTCGTGTTCCTCAGCACTGAAGTCGTCTCCATCCAAGAGGGGTCGCGGGGGTCTGGCGGGCGTGAGGGTCAGCGGGCCGGGGGCGGCCTGGTCGGCCAGTCAGCTGCCCTCGGTGAGAGACCAGAACATCTACGACCTGCGAGGAGCCCGCAGCTTCCCCACGCTGGAGGACGACGGTGAGCGTAGGACTAGCGGCGCGTCACTCGCGGGACCGCTAAACGTCCGTCTGCCGCAGGGCGCGCTGACCTGCTCCCCTGCACCCCGCCTTCCTTCGAGGAGGCCACCACGGCGTCCATTGCCACCACGCTGTCCTCCACCACCTCGCTGTCCATCCCTGAGCGCTCGCCATCAGACACGTGCGAGCACCCGCGCTACAGGTCACACTCACCTCACCTCAGGCTCACAGCGCCCCCTGCTGATCAGCTCTCTGTTCCCCTCTGTGCAGGAGACACGCCCAGTCCGCCCACGAGGACACGTGAGTCAAAACACACGCGACACACACAACACGGTCGTCTGTGGGAGAAAACACAGAGGTTGTTTTACACGCATTGAAATTTTGGGATTACAATCAATGAAAAGACACACCTTAGCATTTAACAACTGCACAGCAGAGAGAGAAATAATATAAGTAAGCACACATGTATAAATAAACAGACCAACATGCATACAAAACTTGCACATGTGGTCACCAGCTCAGATTAGGGAGTCTAATAGCAATAGGTTGGATTAATGAGTTATTTGTACAGCGACTAAAATCCACAATAAAGAAAAAATTTAGTGGTGTCAATGTTAACGCATTAATGCAAGTGATTAATTTTAAATGTTTAGTGGCGTTAATTATTTTTAACGCGTTGCTGCAGTTCCTACAAATACTGCAAATAACTTGCTTGTCAGTATTCTCGGTCAGATCAAACCGTTGTTCAAAAAGCTGTTTTAAAAGCAGACATTCTAAGCTTTATGTAGACGTGTTTCACAACGTCCTGTTTTTAATAAGAGTGAATTAAAAAAAATAAGTAATTTAAACTTTCAATTGATATATAACACTTATATGTAAGACCAAAATTTATCTTCGGAGGGTTAAATAAGTTGCAAATTGAACAAAAAGTCTACTAAATTAGATTACAGTATTTAAACAAGTGTTCATTTAGTGTTGAGTTTACACAAATGTACATATTACACCTCAATATCCAATACTACAAGCCTCAGTCCTTGAATTGTGATAAATCGCAATTAATTTTGTTCGAGAAGTGCGATATAATAATGAATCGATTAAAAAATAAATCGTTTGACAGCCCTAGTTTGATTATTTTGATATAATAATGTAATGGATTACTGTAGTGCAGTATTTGGAGCTGCGTGTTGTGCTGGTGATTTTATAGGATGCAGGATGAAGACCAGCAGACCATCACGGTGGAAGTGGAGGTGGAGGGAAGATACAACAAGCCCACACTGTTGGCTCCACCTGCTTCACCGGAGAACGGGTATTGACAATTCATTCATCATGAAATTAATTTAGGTCAAAACTACATTTTTTTTTTTTTTTTTTTGGAAAGACCAATGACGTGTGACAGGTTTATGGGCGCAAGAGCTTGACACGTCAGTGCTTTAGGAATTTGTAGACATTGATGATGATCTTATTTATAGATTTTTCTCTAGAAAATCTACAAATTGTATTGTAATTAGTTGTTTGAATGCTAAACATTGGACGATTGCTAGAAGAAGCTGGAGCTGTGTGTTTGTCCGCAGTGATGCGCCGGAGACCCCCGCCGAGGCGTCGTCCTGCCCCCGGGTCAGTCAGGGGTCAGGCCGCGCCTCTGTGGATGAGGAGGACGATGTGCCGGTGTCCGAAATCTATTTTGTGAGTAGCCCATTATGCTATTTTGCAGATATTTGTTTTTAAATGCTTTTTTTCATATATTGTTGTACACTTTTGTTATACTACATTTTTGTTCTAAATTTTTATTTTTATTTTTAAGGATAAATATTAATTATTATTACTATTAAGCAAATTAAATGTAATTTTATATGACATTAATTGTTTTCAATGATGATTAATAATGGAAGTTTATTGATGTCAACAAGAACTTTAGAGAGTGTTATTACGAGAGGGTAAATATATAATTTCAAGCATTAATAATTTCAATTCAATATTTTATTTATGCATGGTTTTAGATTTATAGATTTGATTAAATGCTTTGTTTTAATCCGGATCTCAGAAACGGGGTCTCGGTCGTTCTTGCCTTTTTGTTTTCTCCCTCTTCGTTGACTTTTCTGTTTTGCCTTTTCTGTCGTGTTGCTGCTGCGTCTCTCTGCTGTGTGTGTAAGTTCTGTGACGGAAGTGTGTGTGTTTGTCAGCCCGTGGCCACACACAGACGCCAGCGCCGCATCGTAAGTCTGGAGCTGTAGACTAGATTCACCCGGACCCTCGCCTCACGTTTGTTCACACACACACACACACACACACACACGGCTTTCAGTTTGTCGTTTAGTCAGATCATGTGTAAATATATCTTACATGTCTTTATTCTAAACAGAACTTCAGTTCCTGAATAACGTGCAAGCAGGTCAAAAATTACAAGTGATGAATAAAGAGTGATGTCATCATCTGTGTTGTGAATCACAAATAATGTCATGAAGAATGACATCCTCATGAATTATTAGTGTCGTCATGAAATGTACAAAAGTACAATTAAGCAAGCATGAACTGTGCGGTGCCCAGCTTATCATGTGGTTTATTGTTTAGATTTGATTGGCTTTTTTGTGTTAGAACTGTTTCGTGAGAACGGTACACTGCGGAATGTGTGTGTGTTATACCGCTTTATTTTTAGAAAGACGTACAGTGTTTAAAAAAAGTTCAAGATCTGCACTACCATTCAAATGTTTGGGATCACTTGAAAGAAAAGCACAGTTTTTGCCATCGAAAATAACTTCAGAAATACACTCTACTCATGGCTAATGTGGCAAATAACTATTGTAGCTGTGAATGTCTAGTTTTTGGAGCAATATCTACATAAGTGTATAAAGGCCCATTTACAGTAACTGTCACTCCAGTGATTTAATGGTACAATGTGTTTGCTAATTGTGTCAGAAGGATAATGGATGATTGTAAAAGTCTTGTTTGATCATGTTAGCACGGCTGGAAACTGTTTAGCTGATTAAAGAAGCTATACAACTGAGCTTTTCTTTGTCCCTGATCAACACAAAGTCTATCTATCCTTGTTCTTCGAAAACAAAGCGTGACTTTTCATGGAACACACACACACACACACACAGAGAATTGTCTAGGTGACCCCAAACTTTTGATTTTGTGTATTTCTGCTGTTTTTTTTTTTCAACTGGAACTTAACTGCGTCTTCTTGTTTGTTTTTCTGTGCACATTTCTCCGGCTCTGGTGGCGCCCCCTGCTGTCTGCAGCCAGAAGACAAAAGTTGGGTTTATTCTCCCCTGCACTTCAGCTCGGGGTGTAAGAAAGTGCCGGAAGACGAGGGCGAGAGTGAAGAAGCTGTGAGTCGTGGCTGGGAGCGTCTCGGGAGTGTCGGCTGCTGAATTGACCGTGTCTCCTCTGTGTCTCCAGCAGTGCTAAGAAGATCTCAGGAGACATGCGGACTCCTCTGCTGGTGGCTGCCGTCACCCCGACATCATCGCCGTCACGTGATCTTGCTGGTTTTTGAGGTGTATTTAAAAGTAATAACCAAGTGTTTTGTCCTTTTCGTTGCGTTTACATGCTGTCGTCAAGTGTGCGTGTTTATTTATTTTGCTAAAAGCATCCAACTCTCTTCACCCGACTGCTTCGGTTTGTGTCACTTTTGTTTACATTCAATGCTCGAAATCCGATAACGACCAAAATTCCTTCCGCTTCAGTCCGAAACCGACTCAGAACTTGATATATGCATAAACGCAGGCCGAGCTTCACAGAAAGCGGCTGGGAGGACCAATAACGTTCTGTTTGCGGACACAATCATTACAGTTCCGGCGTCGAGGTGAGCGTCTCTCTGTCGTGTGCAGGACTCTTAGCGCCATCAATGTTGCGGTTTACACTCTTGTGCAAAAGTTTCGGTCCTTGATAAACATGATTGCTTCTCGTTTCCGTGTGGAGTTTGCATGTTCTCTTTGGGCTTGCCTGAGGGGAACGCTCTGTGATTGGTCTGCCACCAGGGGGCGTGTCCTGCCTGCAGACCCAGAGCTGCTGGGATTGGCTCCAGCTCCCTGTGACCCAGAAATAGAAAAGCAGTTCGGAAAATGAATGGATGGCTTGTGGACGACGTCTTGGAAATGGAACAAACATTGGTAAACAGCTGCTTTCACTATACGTTGAACAAAGTAATTATACAAATAAGGATGCAATGGATAAAAAATGTATAGTAATCAGATAATAATCGAGTCGCTGGGCAAAGGCTATTGTTCAATTGATGGCACGAGATGTAACGTTTGCCGAAGATATCCAGGTTTTCAAATGGCGACTTTTTTGTGCTCATCAAGGGCCGAACCGTTTGCATTGGTCCTGACGCGTAGCACACGCACATTTTGGTTGCCTTATGTTTTGCCAACCAAAAACTGTTATAAATAATTGTTTTTTTTTTCTGGTTTTCCAATGATAGTGATGTAGAGAATTTGTAAATAGAACTTTAAATACATATCAAATATATTTTAATGTTATTTGAAGCTTTATTTTGTATTTTACTTTGCCTCAGTGGCTTGCAATAGGTCTGCCAGGTCCATCCATTCCTCCAGAATAAGGTAGACTCGAGTTCAGGCGTCAACCGCTTCCTCCTGAAAGTTGAATTTGGATGAAAAGCCGTATCCCGCATGAATAAATGTCATTGATGTTCGTCATAGCCATGGATCTTTGCAAAATGCCACTTCAAATGGAAAATGTGTTTGTAAATATATGCCCAAAAAATTAAAATATTTCAGTCCCCAGTTTCTTCTAGAACTGTGTCCATTCACCTGAATTGCACGTTGCACTGAGATCAGAGCTCGACAGGTTAAAGATCATTTTAGTATTAAGACAAGCCAGTATCAAACCCATCGCAAATCCATACATGCTTCCCTGTAGTACCAATGTGGTGGGGAAAAAAAAACCTTTCAATGATAATGTTCTCCATGACGAGATTTATTAGCAAACCTTTAACAAAATCAATTTCTTGAAAAGCATCACAATAAAAAGGAGAGAGAAACAAAATCTTAACATACCATATAGGGGGAGAAAAAAAAAAAAACATTTGGTCTAAAATTCAACTAAAATGTGCCCAGTCTGCACAAACGGCCTGAAGGGAGATGGAGGGACTCGCAAATGGAAGGCAGAAGGTTTTCTTTTCCGATCAGGCGTTTCGGTCGAGTCTGACGTCAATCTCTCGGCCGTTGAGCCTGTAGCCGTTCATGGTGCGACAGGCCCTCTCGGCGGTCTCGGGGTTGTCAAATCGCACAACACCGCACCCCTTGGACTTGCCGTTCTCCATCTTGATGTCAGCGTACTGCACCATTCCTATTGTTCGGGGGGGGGGGNGGCGTTACGGTGACGGACAAAAAAATCGAAGAGCAGAAGCGCTTTGACAGCTTACCGCAGGAATTGAAGGTGTCTTTCAGCATCTTCCAGGTGAAGTCGAATGGCAGCTGTAAAGATGGAGGCTGGTTTAGAACGTGCAAACTCGAAAATCAAACTGGCCTTCAAATACCTACATTTCTAACAAAGATCTGGCAACCCTTTCTGGCGTTGGCTCCGCCGGACCCGGGGCCACCCTGTCCAGAGCCACCGAAGGCCGAGCTGAAGTTGCCACGGTCCATATCACCAGGCCTGTCGAACTGACCACTCGCGCCGCCAGAACCAATGCGATCCAAACTGGAGCCCATCCGATCGATGCCAGCTGAAGAGAAGCGATCCATGCTGCCGGTTCCCATGCGATCAAAGTTGGAACCCATCCGGTCCAGGCTCGAATTCATCCGATCCATACCCATGGGCGAACCAAAGTCCATCCCAGAGCTCACACGATCCAGACTGGATGAGCCCATCCGGTCAAAGCCGATGCGATCAGAGTTGGAGTTCATGCGATCGAGCCCCGACCCCATTCGATCCAAGTTGCTGCCCATCCGGTCAAGCCCAGATCCCAATCGATCAAAGCCAGACCCCATCCTATCCATGTCTGCCACACGATCCATTCCCATCCGGTCCATTCCTCCCATCCGGTCCATCCCCGGACCGAGCCGGTCCATACCAGAGTTCATGCGATCCATTCCCATTGAATTTCCTTCATACAGAAACATTAACAAGTTTAGCTAAATATTAAAAAAAAAAAAAGTGGTACCAACCCATTCCTCTGTCGAAAGAGTCTCCGAAGTTGTTCCGGGACATTCCCATGTCATTGCGGCCACTAAAATCTCGATCAAAGCCACCGCCAATGCCTCGATCCATATCTTTGATTAAAAAAAAAAATACATAAAGTTTTATCCCATCCACAAATGAAAGAGAAATGCATGACGCTTACCATTCATTCTTCCCATTCCCGAGGGCCCAAAACGATCCATGTTATTCATACCACCACCACCGCTGCCACCACCATAGTTGTCCATGCCTAGACACCATTAATACAGAATATTTATTACAAAACTCTCATACGTTCACCCATGCGATGGATGTGAATGGAGAATGGTAGATGACCAATCCGGACACATACCTCCTCCCATTCTACCCATGCCACCAAAGCCCATTCCATCCATTCCTATGGGAGACATGAATTATGGGAAAGGGAGTGAATACTAGCACGAGCGCTGCAACAGCTCTGCTAGCTCAGTAACATGCCGTTACCTCCTGGTCCCATGTTTCCCATGCCACCCCGGTTGAGTTGGGTAGCATCGATGGGCTGACCACCAGGTCCAAGACCCAGACCAATCCCGCTGAGACCACCTGCACGAGAGGAGAATGGTGAAAACTGATCCGATTCCATGACATGCAAGTCTCACTTACGAGGAAGTGCTGGGGGACGTTCTGGAGGCGCAAAATCACCTTTCGGCAGAGACTTCTCATCCTAAGACAAACAAGCTCACTCGTGAATCCACTGAAGAACTTCAGAACATTCAATGACACTTGGCTTACCAGTTTGACGTGCATGACCCTGTTGAAGAGGAGCTGTCCATTGAACATGGCTAAAACAGTTAAGGAACACCCCGAGCTTCCAACACATGGACCGAACAAGCAGGACTATGACACTAACATGAAGGATACAGACTGCCTGGACGGCCTCGATGGGCATCTCAAAAGTTACAGTGCCCATGCCTCTGCTCTTCCCATCCTTATCCTCCAAGATATCAGCGCGCACCACCACTCCAGCCATCCCAAACACCTCCTTCAGTTTCTTCCAGCCAACCTTGTAGTCAAGCTGTGGAAACATTTTTTAAGATCTCGTAATTCAACTAAATGTGGAAAAAAACATGGAAAAGCAAGAAAGTTTAAATCAACTAATTTACTGCGTGTCAGACTACACGCAGAGATTTTCAATGTGCCGTGAATACTAACGTTTGCCACAAAAATACTGTTCCCGATTTTTCCAGCTTGGAGTCCGTGGATAATCTCATTAGGAATGTTGGGGTTGTTCATGAGGCTGGGGGGGATGTTGATGGGTGGAGCACCGGGTCCAGGACCCATACCCATGCCACCTCCCATTCCTCCGCCCATACCTCCACCCATACCTGGTGGTCCTCCACCTCCCTGGCCACGATGAGCTTCACGCTGGGCAATGACACCATCAGGATCCTACACAAGCGAGCAGAAGATGGACACGTGAAGGCGAGATTCCAGAACATGGTACATGCATAGAACATAGACTCGGCACTTTGGTTGGATGCTCACCTCTTTAACCTTGAGAGGTCGCCCGTTCATGACATGTTTGTTGACTTTCTCAACAGCCTTTTTCATGAGCTCTTCAGTTCTGAACTCAACCACCCTTGAAAGCAAAGAGGCTTTTAGCAAGAGAATGTTTGAAATGTAAAAGTAAAGGAGACACACAGACAGATACTTACGCACAACCCTTTGGTCGATGCAGCAGCCAACATGACAAGTAGGAAGATATTGGGAGGAAAAAAAAGACAATTAGACAAAATCCACAAGACCAGCAGGGATAATTTAGGAATAAAAAAAAATTCTGTGTTGTTCAACTACAGCAAAGCTAGTTACAATTAACGTCTAGATTACAGAGACAAAACCTAATGAAAAACCGCAGCTAGTTAACGACCAGAAAACACAACCGGCCTTTGGAATTACACAGCAAACATCCATTCCTCTGGATATCCCACAAGATATTGATAAGCTTCATAAGAATCATTCAACAAATCATTGACACCTTTAAATCCAAGATTTACTGAACTCGCAAATAACAATGACTAAATGGCTCAAAACTCTGCGATTACATTACATTTAGCAGACGCTTTTGTCCAAAGCAACTTACAATTACACGTTGAAACAACTACTTTCCCCGAGAATTGAAGCCACGATCATTGGCATTACTAGCACGATGCTCTACAGCTCGAGCCACAATTATGCTCTACCACCTCTTCCTACTTTAGTTAGTTTGTTTCAGGCGCCACCCAAAATACCCACACAAACTCTCAGCCAAATCCTGAATATCTACATTAAAATCAGAAAAAGTGTAAAAGACTCAAGCGGTCAAAGGGAGGTTCGTCACTTGCACTTACCCTTGATTTGCCTTCTGCGTCCATTAAGTGTTCCACGTACGTTACCTCACCCACTACATATCAGATTCCAGACGACACACACCAAGGGAGAGAAGCCGAGAAAACAATTGGGGTTTAGAGCAGACACAACAGAGCGGGACAGTGAGAGTGAGCTTGGCCTCTCCCAACACTACACGTTCTGGTACAGGTCTACGGAAAGCAAGCCGTTAAACTCCCATCAGTAAAAATAAACTTCTTAAGCGGCCCTTGCTGGAGACCTCACCATCCAAGACCATCAGAGTCACTCAAATTAATCGTGAGAGTCGTCAACTGGGCCCGTGTCGGACGTCAATCAGCCTTTATTTGTGAGATTTAAAATTCTGCTGCCCAAATCAGTCGTCACACAGAAACCGAATGGCTACTTGGCCTTGGACATTGGTCTACTTTAAAAAGATTAACGTTAACAACAGCAACAGTTTCCACAAGACGTCCCAGAAAATCACGTCACTTCGACTCAATAGTCTTGTTTGACGAACACTCAAGTGTTGCCATAAAATAAAATGCTTGGCTTCTGATGAGAGAGCAAAGCCCTGACCGGGTCCGATCGGGTCAAAAAACTGAGAACCAACTGCAAGAACCAATCAGGCCATAAGATGGACAAGGACCGGCTTAAGAAGCAGCAGCTTTACTCTGTAGACCTGTACACCCAGAAATCACCGACATGTCAAGGCCACAATGGAGTTTTGCAGTGACAACAATCTCTCTGGCACACCTAAAAGAGAAAATGCAATTTTATTCTACAGGCAATTTCCACAAGAAATCACAGCTGATGACATTTCCCCGCGTGCGTGCGAATGCTCACACATACAGAGGACTCCCACAAACCTCTTGAAATGCAGAAATCACAAGCCAGAATTTAGTATGTGCGGCCCAATGACAAAACTAAACGAAGTCTCTGCGGGCGCACAGGCACCACGCGACACGACGTGGGGTCAGATTCTAATTCTACAGCCCAAATAAAGGGACGTTCTGGGTTTGGCACACTAAGGCAGCCGTGTTAGCGGTTCCACGTCCTCAACAACGGCCTTTTCGCAAGGCACTTGCCATTGTGAATTGTCACATCTTTATCCATGACCACGTTCCCCAAGATGGGACGTCGTTCCACAGACCTACACCGGCTTGTTAGAGAACCAGCTATAAAGGCCACACGCTACGCCAAACCCCGGGACGGTCCAGCGCGCCGCACGGACACGTACCTTTCTCTTTCATCAGATCTTTCAGCGTTTGCCATTTGACATCATAGGGGATGTTGCTGACAAACACGCGGTATCTCTTGTTGGGGTTCCCGTAAGGCTCGAACCGTCCACCTCCGCGCTTCTGAGGCCTTTCCTTCCTCGACTCGTGTCCGCTCTTCCCGTTCACTGGAGTTCTGGACAGGGAAAGAAGGAATTCAACCACAAACACACAAGCTGCTGCCCGAGAACACTAAACAAGAACAGTTACAGGTTTTAAAAGCGGTGTGGTTAAAAACAATTGTAGTTTAGCTGAAGGGGGCAAACCAAAATGTGCAAGTCAAGGAACAGCAGATCATGGATTGAATTGTAAATATTGTCACGGTTCCGCTACGCCACTACACCGCGAACAAAACCACAGAAGCGACTTGATAATGCATATAAACGGTGTGTGTACGTCTAGAAATAAAAAACCTCAAACAGTTCTCAGAACGCTTCGTGTTAAACGCATAATTAAGCGAAACGACCAAATAAGCGCAAACACGTTTGAATCAGCCGCGGGATGCTAATGGATAATCGCCTTTGTTCGCTAATGGCGCTGGATGTGACTCCAACACCGAACATGACGCTTATTTTACATCTGCATTAGAAATGTTACAACGACACACCGACGTTCCATTGACTCTGGAGTAAACAACACACGATGAAACACACGGAGCGAAAGCGGGAGCGGGGCGGCTCGTTACCCCGGGCCTGGTTTCTCTGGCGAAGCCTCGGTCGACATTTTGCCTTCAGAAGTTCCCGGTTCGTCTCCCTTTACAACTTCTGAAATGTGCGTCGGTTTGTTGCTCGACAAACACTCGACGTCGATAAGCAGAAAGACGTGTTCGGCGGAGGTCGCTGGTCACTGCGTGCGGGAGAAGCGTCGCTGGGTTCGGTTTGTTCCGTCGCCTGACGAAATGGCGGCGAATCAGACTGAGGCGAAGTACCGAAGACGAGGGCGAAAGGGCCGACGGGAAATATCGCGACGCTCGCGCGTAATCGATCGGTTTCGAAAGCTCCTTTGTAATTTTGTAGACATCAAACTATACCTAAATATCGATAAAAAGTCTAATCACAGACAGTTTCATGATATTCGATTGTGTAAATTATTCTAAATGTGTGTGTTTTTTTTAAATAAGGACGTGTGCAAAAATATCACATCGTTAATACCAGAAACGCATAAACTGAACTCGTCATCCATGTGCGAAAAATATGTAAATTATTTATTTTCTGTATCATTTACAGTTTTTTTAATTATGTTTTTTCATCATATAAATTGTTTGGTATCTTAAGGCCGAGGGGGAAAAAATCAATGAGAAACGATGTGCTGCATGCAGATGCATCTTTACAAAAAAAAAATTATTTAGATGAACTATAATGAAAACGATGGTTAATGATACTTTCTGCATGTTAAAAAGATTACCAAAAACGTGGGTTACAATTAGAATCGTGTATTGAACATCTAGTAGATATTACTAACTGATGATACTATTTCTTATGCAATTGTATTACATAATTTTTGTGAATTCCTGCCGGTTTATGCAATTACAAATTTGACTAAACATTATGTAATACAATCGTCCCTGGCCTGAGCGTCACACAAGCGCTGCCGCAGGTGAGAGAGGATGAAGCTGACGCGACGGGCCACTTGACGCGCGGGGCTTTCGGAGATGAAGGACGGACCTGCGGGTTGTGGAGACCGGTGTGCGGCCCTGACACGAATCCGACACTGCACATCTGAACAGCGCGGCGGATATACTGTTTTGGCACAGAAGCCATCCCGAAACTTTTCCACAGCACGAGCTACCAGCCTACGCTACCAGCCTACCACACATCAGGTAAGTTTGAAAGTCACCTGAAAAGCCACGACTATTTGTTTTTTGTCGAGTCCGAAGTCCGAAGCAAAAAAAAAAGCTTCAAACAAAAATGTGAAGATTGCAACCAAAAATAAAAACGTAAATGGGAAGCATTTTCGTTCGTCTATTATAGTTTTTTGGCACTAATCCGATTCAATAGTAGTGCTCCGGAGAGCGGATTGTGCGTGAGGTTTAGATGTGGACTGCTGGGAAACGAACTGCAGTAGTGGGTAAAGTGCCGGCGTTTGGCCACTAGGCGGCGCTCGATGACGTATAATTTACGAACAATCTCTATAGAGTAAATGTTGAAAAAATATTACGTAACAACTAAGAGGATAATAAAATATAACTGAATAAATCTACTTAAAACAACTAAACATGTAATGTTTAAGTTTTTTAAGAATCCCCTTTGTAAAAAAAAAAGCATTTTTTTAAAAGTCCAAGTCCATGTAGTTTGTGTGTTGGTTTAAAAGCAGTTTAGAGCATTAGAGAAATATATATCTCCAACCGACAGCTTGCCGACACGAAAATAGAGCTGGGACCGTTGCCCTTTGACCCCAAATATTAGCCCAATGCTGAAGGATTTTGGCTTCATCTTAGCTTGTTATATGCGTGATATATTTGGACCAACTAGGACTGTAAAGATGTAAAGTATAAAATGTAAATACTGTATTTTATGTTCTAGCTATTAAGCTTTTCTTAAGAAAAAAGACGGTCAAAAATCAGTCCAAATTCAGTTATTTGGGGACAAATGACGCAGCTTTGAGAAATTCCTGAGGTGGAAAAATGCGGTTCTACAGACGTTATTGACATGGTCTTCAAAAGAAAGTTTATTATCAAAATATAGCACCTAAGCATTGGTGTCCAAACATTTTTTAAAGAGGGCCAGATTTGGTGAGGTGAAAATGAGTGAGGTTTCTGCTGAGACAGAAGCAAGAGAAACAGCAGACCGATACTATATAATAAAACCTGCGGTGTGTGTGTGTGTGTGTGTGTGTGTGTGTGTGTGTGTGTGTGTGTGTGTGTGTGTGTGTGTGTGTGTGTGTGTGGGTGTGTGTGCATTTAAAAATATTGAACAGGCGGCAAGACATTTATTTGAGGGAGCGCTGCCCTCTTTTGTCCCCCTGTGGTACCCCCGGAGAGTAACAAACACTGTACACAAAAGACAATGCATAGTTAGTGAATATTTCTGATGGCTGAATAGTAAAGACCACATGACCGGAAATGTAGGAATTTTCTCTGCGAGTGTCGTCAGGTATGAGCTCATGTTGGGGTCTTTTTGATGTGGCGGTCAGTCAGTCATTTTTTTTCCGTCTCATTACAGTTTGACCGTCAGTTTTATTGAAACTTTAATGAACAGAGAAGAAACACCCAGTTTACAGCACCCGCTGATCGATACTCCAGCAGCTCCACACTTTATTACAACCGCAGAGTTTAGTTCTCACAACAGCGTACATTTTCCACTGAACTAAAAAATATTCATTTATTAAAAACATAGTATGAATAAAGTAATAAAAATGTAACAAAATTGTGTGTGTTTGTGTGCGTGTGTTCAAGTTCAAGTTCTGAGCATTTGTAAGGCGCTTTTCACAGTTTTAACTGTCTCAAAGTGCGCAAGTGTGTGGGAGAGAGAACAATAGAGAAAAAGAGACAAAAAACAAGTCACAAGAAAAAGATGGAAGTGAATGAGATGATGGAGAGAGTTAGATGAAGAGAGAGAGAAAGGGCGAGTGGCAGAAAAAGAGAGACAGTGTAGTTGTAACCCCCTCAAAGTTGGGTAGAACACATACTTTAAAAGTGGAATGTGTTTTAATTGTTACAATGTTTTCATTTATTATTTCATAAATATGCTGGTACTGTATATATTTTTCATTTAAGTGTATTTATTAAAATAAATAAAACTTGCTTTTTTGCTCGGATCGGACATATGGATGATGTCATGATGCTAGCCTTGTTTTGAAAGTCGATGTCATCTACATGTCCGGACACTTGATTAATACCACAACCATTTATTTCATTTGACGTTTGTGGACAAGGCCTGCCTTCTCCCAAAGGACTGTTTTTTTTTTTTTTTTTCAGAACACAGTTTGTGCGACTGGGGAACTTAAGGTCTGATAGTTGATTACAGTAGCACGGGAGCTCCACAGGGGTCTACGCTCTCTCCTGTTGGGTTCATACATCAGACTATAAGTACAACACAAAGTCCTGGCGCGTGCAGAAGTTTGCGGACGACACTGCCATCGTGAGATAATATCAGGAATGGACAGGGGGCGGAGTACAGGAACCTAATCAGAGACATCTTCAGCTGATCACCCCAAAAACAAAAGAGATGGTGGTGGAGTTCAGGAACAGGAACGGGCTACCAGATCCACTCATCGTCAACGAAGAATGCGTGGAAATGGTCAAAACGAACAAATACTGTGGAGTGCCAACACAGATGCCCTGTACAAGAAGTAATATTGTAGTTTTTTACTTACTAATATTTTTGGCTACTTTGTACTTGTAGTGAGTTTCAAAAATATAAGCAACTTTTAAATTCACGCAGTCCCAATAAATTCACAAAATCAATAAAGTACAAGTACAAATACTATGCTCAGTGCTTCAATGTTTATATAATGTTTCCATTTTTATTTACGTGTTCGCCATACGCGTTCGTCGTACAAAATGTATACATGTTGTATATTTACTAAATGTACAAAAATCCTCGTTTACTCAAGTACTTTACACCTCTGCTATTGAACTCCCAAATATAATATATTATAATCCACTTTACCCCTGACTCAAAATGTTTACAAGTGCTGTGTGTAATATGTGTGCAATACATGTATGGGTGCAATATATGTCTTTTGTTTTGTTGTATGCTTTCTGTATGCACGTATCGGTGTATCCCCCATGTCTGTATGCTGTTGTCATAAAGAATATCAATCAGGGATTAATAAAGTATATACCTACAACCTACCTACCTACCTACCTACCTACCTGATTTTTCTTTTTCGTCACAAAGAATTCCAGGATTCCGGTGGAGATACTGCGCTGTTTCTGGTTCGCCTGTAGGGGTCGTCTTGAGTTAATTCATTTCATTGTTCAAATTCATGCTGATGTGTATTTCGAGTTGTTTACTTTTTTTCGGGTTGTATATTCACTAAAACGATTGTTTTTGTTGTATCAGTTCAATATAAAAAATTCTCAATTCTCAATCATTTCTTTGGGTTGTCGGTGTTTTTATTTTAAGCAACACCACATTTTTTTTTAAAGACCTGGTTCCATAGTGTGCATGACACACGTTCTTTTTATTTAAATGAACCAAACTCCTAACTCAAGGCAAGAAGTAAAGAATATATATATATATATTACCTATTTTTTAAATATATTATAGAATATTATATATTAAAAAAATATTACTGAGGCTGTTGCCCCCGCGACCCGGCCCCGGATAAGCGGCAGAAGACGGTACGGTATATATTAAAAAAAATTGTTTATTTTTTGTTGATCTTAGACCCTGGATTTTTTTTCACTCCAAAATAAGGGTTACATAGTGGCTGTACACAATTCACCCTAAAGACTGTGTGTTCTGTGTTTCATTGCCAAACTAATTTCCGTTTTCCCTTCAAGAATCAGGAGTCGTTTGGTGACATCACATCGCATCTATAGTTGAGAGCCTGAAGTTTAGACAGATTGGTCGTGTCTATTTTTGAACACTCCACAACAGTAAGATAAAGAAAGTGGAAGAATGGCAGGGAGAGAGAGAAAAGAGGGAGAGATGATTGAGTAAGACAGAGAGGGAAAGAGAGAGCGAGAGAGAGTGAGTGAGAGAGAGAGAGAAAGAGCATAAATTCTCAGACATTTAAGGTCAGACACAGAGTCTGCTGAAGTTGTGAGCTTCTCACTGCAAACTGGCTCCTTCTGCTCCTCGTGTGTGTTGTCAGCTCCTCCTTCTCCTCCTTAGATCTGCAACTCTTCCTCAGACGAGTGTGTGCAGACGCTGTGAGGACTGAAACCTGATGGAGAACACACTCATCCTGCTGCTGTGGATCGGCTCGATGATGCCCGGTGGGTCTCTCGCTCACACACACACACACACGCTCACACACTTCTTCAGAAGGAAAAGGAGAATATAGATGGTTTTTACCAATTTTTAAAAATTGCAGTAGATCAGAAGAATGAGATGCTTGAAACAAGAAGGTTGTGGGTTTGAGTCGCAATAATTGTTGTGACAGATCAAAGCTGCTTACGATGATGCTATGATGCTTTCTGGAAAGATTCTCATTGGCTGCTGGAACAGGAAGTGTCCAGGGGATGTTTTGACCAGTCCTTTGTGAGTGACAAGGGAAAATTGAATACGTTTCTTAATGAAAACTATGATTCAAATTTTCCAGATGATGCCGCGAGCAACTGATTATGATCAGTGCAAGAATCCATCACATAGCGGCAGATGTTGTGTGTTACTAAGGTGACATGACATGCACACACACTGACATAAATTAAGCAGATTTTAGCTCTGGAGAGAGAAGGATCTCAGGGACTTTAAAGACCGGAACGTTCCCAGAAGCCTTCAGTGTAGATGCCAGCTCGAGGAAGTGTGTCACATCTGGACAGGGTCATTCCTGGTCCAGAAGTTTAAGTTTTGGATTAATTGTTCAACTCAATTTCCAGACGCTTCATTTGAACTGCATGTGCAAAGTGTAAATCATCATCACGTCTCACAAAACCGCCACTCAAAACACAGCTTTCTTAAAAATAATTAAGTGAATTCTGTACAAACCTGTTGAAATATTTGGTGTCAATTGTGAATGTGAAAACAAAAATATTAAATATATACATATTTTACTAATTACATCTTTACCTCAGCATCAGGACCACAACATCACTGTCAGTATCACATCATCAGCACCACAACATTAGCATCACATCATCAGCATCAGCTTCACAACATCTAAAATACAAAAAGTTCCACACGTAAAGTTTCACTAGTTATAGATGTTTTGACATTCATTATAAAAGCAACTGAAAAGATTATATAAATCTGTGATTTAGATTGGTCGGATATTTCCACATCGACATGTAATTAAATAATGGCACAAGAGGAAGAAATCGAAACTTCAAACTTCAATCGAATCTTTTTCTATGTATCCTGTGGGGGAAAACTTTCCTGAGCGCATGAAAGAGGAGGTGACATCACTTTGCCTAAATCAAATCCTTGCCAAGTGACCATTCTTGATAAGCATTTAAATGAAATCCAGAGGCTTTCGTGTTAGTGAGAATGACCCGTGGGAAGTTGAGCCACTAAACTCCAAAAGAGTCTGTGCAGTTAAGCCTGAACCTTCTCACCTGCCCCTCTCCTTCAATCTCCTATGGCGCTAAGGCTATAAATTGCGTTTTTTTATATTTAACTAAAAATAAATGTTTTTTCTAAATGAGTTTTGAGGAGATTGGTGATTCTAGATGATCTGTATACACAGGGACACATCGCAAGTACAGTTTTTATGTTTTTGTGACACAAAATTGTTTACCTTTTTTATCCCACTCCTCGACACAATCTGTCACGGAAACTATCTTGTTACATAGTTGCACTACTTTTTACATTGCGATTGGGCGCGACAAACATGGCGATTTATTTACCGTGTTTCATTTCTTTGACGGACGAGGCGATATCGCCAACTGCAGGCTGCTAGAGGTAATGGATGCTGTTTTTTTTTTTTTTTTTAATAATTGAACCTTTATTAGTCCCTCATGGGGAAATGTTTTCTCTGCATTTAACCCATCCGATCAGACACGAACTCATGAGCTAAATCACGTGAACAAATTAGCGGTTGCACTTTTTTGCACATTTGAGTTTGACTGAGACTGACTTTTTGTTCTTTTTTATCTATTTTGTTCTGCCATTTTGAAACATCGAGGTTTTATGTTTTGTTTTTATATTAGAAAATTATGTTGAATAACAAAAAAAGGTGTCTTTGAGTCTAAATTCAGCACAAGTAAAATTCTGGACATAATTGTATTCGTTATTCTGACTGACATTCCAAATTATATTTGCTGTGCTTTGAATTTTTGTGCTCATTATTCAAGCGCGTTGAAATTTTCATTGTCCTGAAAAGTCGTGAAAAGAATTGGATTCTAAGTCCTCGTTGGTTTCAGTTCCTCAGACTGGCTTCAACATCGACACGAGGCGAGTGAAGCTTATCCAGGGATCCAGGGAGGCGCAGTTTGGCTACACGGTGCAGCAGCACGAGGCCGGCGGCAGGAAGTGGTACGTAGGTGCTTCCTTTTGAATTTCGGATGAGATTTGGGTGCCACAATATTTCGCAAAACTGTTCAGGTGGAAAACCACATTACGAAAATTAGCCGAAGCTTTTAAGAGCAAAGTAGGACACTTAAAGAAGCACCTGGGGAGAACCTTCAGACAGAAGGTGTTTTCAGCTCGAGACATCAGTGTTAGTGCTCGGTTTGTGAAAAGCGAGGAGACATGGACGACCCAGCGTCTGCTGGCTGGAAAAGCGTCTCAGATTCAGCCTAGGTCTCTTCCAGCAGAAAGACGAATCGTCCCGGCGAGAGCAGATCAGCTCCGGACTTCTGCCAAGATCTGCAGAGATTCATGAGAAGTCAAATCAGGAATGAAAGAAATATTCAAACTGGAAAGTTAATGATGTATTAGGGCTGGTTGGTAGGTGAGTGAATGGATGAGTGAATATGAAAGAAAGGGGGGTGTGGAGGAATGATGGAAGGATGATATAGCTAAATGGATATATACGTAGATGGATGAGTGATGGAACAAGTGGATGGGCTATTTTGTAGTGAATTTTTGAATGAAAACATGAAAAAAGACAAGATTATGAATACACGGGCAATGAAACGTCAGTTGTAGCAATAATGCTAATGCTATGACACTAAAGCATCATGAGCATTGTGTAGCATAATGTATTTACAGTCATAATTTATTTTTATGTAAATATGAAAAAGACTTAAAATGGATAACGTTTTGAACGGAAAATGAAGATTTTTTTTTTGGAAAACAGCATCATGGAAAAAAAAGACAGATATATAAATTCCATATCAAACAAATGACTATTAATAAATAACTTTAAATGTCCCACATAATAATACGTCCTGTCAAAATGTAAATGGTAAAAAATGCCTTTAAGTTCATTGAATAATACTAATAAAAGACAACTGATATTTTGTTTGGTTGAACAATGAGATGTGACAGAATTTGTGAATGTTGTGTACAGAATTTGTGAATGAAGGCAGAATTTTTCAGGCGTCAATACTGCATCTCAATCTTTTTCTTAATGTTCCACCTCGGTCTGCCCGTCCTCACCCGGCACACACTCCTCTCACACACACACTTTAAAAACACAGCCTATTGTCTGCACACACACATAATTACCCCAAATCCCTGAATCATGGCGTCAGCTTCCTGTTGTTCTGGTCACTCACGGTCCCAGCGGCGCGGCCTTTGATGTGCTCAGGTAAATAAACGGAAAGTATGTGCACTTGTCTCGAACCCGTCTGCGCGCGTGTGCGCCACACTGGAAACTATGTGTTTTGTGGCTTGTAATTCCCAACTCCCCTCCTGTGCATCCCATCCAAGGCTGGCGGGACACCGCGGATCAAGACGGAGAATGTGTGCAGGAAACGAGAGGAATTCTGTTGTTAGGTTTTTTTTAGAGGTAAACACTTCTCTTTAAGTTTACTCTGTTTATTAGTTTGTTTTACAATACAATTATATGTGGACTATTCATGAAGAGGATATGTCTGTTCAGTCATAAATACGTGGATTGATGGCTGGATGAAATATAAAGACAAAACAGACGAATAGAAAGAGACCGACAGGCAGGAAGAGCAAACAAAAACACAAAACGAAACTGACAGAAAGAGAGAAAGAGACAGATAAAGAGAGGAATAGAGAGGGAGAGACAGACAGACAGACAGAAAGAAAGAGAGTGATAAACAGAAACACAGAGACAGACAGACAGACACAGAGAAGATATAGACAGAGTGAGAGACTCGGAGAGAGAGAGTGAGAGAGAGAGAGAGACCGGGGGAGAGAGAGTGAGAGATTAACAGAGACAAACAGACAGACATAGAGAAAGAGATCGACAGAGAAAGAGAGACAGACAGATGTAGATGTTTGGGTCTTTCATTTCCTCTGGATGACTCAGGAATGATGAGTTATTTGTGGAGGTTTCGAGATGATGGTGTGTGAACCACGTGTTGTCCAGGAAGATTAAGACCAAAGTGCTGCTCAGTCTGGAACTAACATCATTAGCAGATGTTGGTGCTAAATTCTAAGATGGTGAAGGTCCCGAAAAACACATTGTTGATTGTAGTCTGAACAACGATCCGTCGTAAAGCAGGCATTAAAGACTGAAGCTACAAAGGCAGGAATGTTTCAAGATAGTTATAATGAGCTAACCGTACTTACAGTAAGTCACTAGAAAAACCACGGGTAAACATTATAAAAATGCCCAGACTGACATTATTCAGTCAGCTGTAGCAATAATGCTAATACTAACACTCGCACTAAAACTTCACGAGTGTTTGTATAATGAATCACATTCATGCTTAATTTACACAGACTTTTATGGAAAATTCCAAAGGAAAAATTGGAAAACATCATCTCGGATGGAAAATGGCGAAATTGAGCAGTTGTTTCTTGAAATGAAAACAGCGTCGTGAGAGTTCGCTTTCGTATTAGTATCACATGCCTGAGGGGGAAAAAAAAGACTAGACGTTCCTCAAATATCTCCGGCCTCACGGCAGACTAAACCTTTACTACAGATGTAAAACAGCAACAGGCCGAGAACCTGACATTCCAGAGTAATGTCGATCGACCAAAGCAAATATCGTGGACACGTACAATGGCATACACAATCCTCAGAAAGTTTAATCAAGGCTCTTCACTTCCAGTTTCTCCGGCACAAAGTAATCCGGGGATATTTCAGTCTGAACTGGGCCAAACCTGCAGCTCAGTGGCCTAATTGAAAAGAAATGATAATTTCAATGCCAAACATACAGTGGTGGGTTGGGTGGCGGAGGAATGTAAACACGGACACGGATGGGCTTGACGGGCCAAACTTGCGGCGTGTGGTCTGTCGGCGCAGATCTGAGCCGAGCGTGAAAATAATTGCTGTGTTGTGCAGCTGGTTTCTGGAATTTGCTCCTCGGAAGCTGGAAAATTTTGCTTAGTAGCTCCACGCCACCATCTTGGTGCGATTTCCAGCGATCAGGGAGAGGATTGCCCCGCTGAGCTTTGGAACGTGTCAGGAATGCTGAGCTTCTGCTGGTTTTGCTCATGAGGGATTGGTCGGACTCTCTGCAGGGGTTTAATCACTCATGGATCCATTTCGTTCATTTTCTTAGAGACGGTACAAAGTAAAAGAGCTGAGACGTTCTTTTTATTCTCAACTTTCAACTAATCCTCGATGATGAATGATGCTTAATTGCCAACACAAAATGGCCATTTGTTTCTTTAGGCATGAAGAATGTTTCCAGAAGCTTCTGTCTCTGGTTATTTTTGTGCCTCGGTGCTTTCTCCGTTTCTATATGTGCAGATCTGGTGCTGCATCGATTCCGTTATTTCTCACTATTTTACAGCTGAAAAAAATGTCAAAGCTAGAAGTTTGTTAGCTACCAAAACTGGCCCTGATTTAAGAGATTGGGTCGACCACAACCCTAGGTCCTCCATCATCAAGACGTCAAAATTGTCAAAATCTCAGTTTGGGAAGCAGCCACACTCCAACTTCAAGCTCCAGCTAAGCAACCAGTGTCAGGAGAGTCAACAGTAGAAGAAAAGATCATGGGGTATGAATACACATTAGCTCATGGAGAAGAGACTGAAACCCAAAAACAAGTATCCATAGAGGCTGGAATCCAAAGATCAACAGTTGCCTTGTGAGTCTTGGTTAAGGTCAGGGTTCCTACGGGTGGTTGAAATCCTTAAAAATGCTTGAATTTCAATCAATTGTTTTCAAGGCCTTGAAAATGTAATTGTACAGTGGAAAAGTGCATGTCTTCGGGACTGCATCCGAGCTTAGGCGGAGAGTGCGGTTTCCATATTAGACAAGTCACGTGGATGACACCCCCAATACTTCAACCACTACAACTATAGACGGTATTTCAATCAATCATCAAAACGACTGTTCTTTCGTTTGCGTTTTCTGTCATAATTCAAATTTTAGTATTTACTTTAGTATTTTATTTTATAAATACTGATATTAGTATTTATTTGTGCATAAACATGCATTCAAAATAAAAAAATGCATTTTTTTGGTCAAAAGATGGATATAGAGTTATTTAACATTTTAACTCACTGGAACCAATGAAGACAGCCGTGTTATGGTATTTGAAGTTTCTTTTTATATCAAAAATAAAAAAAATCTATACTCATTTTTCGTTTTAAAATGTCAGATACCTTTTTAAAATGAGACTTTATTATCGTTTAAACTTTGAGCAAAGACAGTTCTATAGCTTTCTGTAGAACTTAGAAACTTAGTAACTGCTAAAACGTGTTTTATTGAACTTTACATTTAGAGAAAACTTTCCCACAAACGGGTAATGTTTCATTTTGATTTAGGAATAGCTTTAAATGTAAATTTTAACACAAATGTATGGTGCTATAATATTGAAAGTGCTTGAATTGTAACTTTCAGAATGTGCTGGAACCCTGTAAGGTGATTAAAACATACTTTTGATTAAAAGCGTCATCTATTCGTAGCCGTTTTTTTTTTTTACCTATTGCCTGTTGCTTAATCGGACCAAATCCCAAAGAGTCGAAGCAAATCAAATTATATAACCTGAATATTGTTAGCTCTTCCAACTTTGAAGACGACCAGTCGGTTATTAAGCCTCAGTCAACTACAGTTCTGAGAATATACTGTATTCTGTATTCCAGGCTTCTGGTCGGAGCCCCCTTCGAACGCAGCGGTGTCGAGCAGACAGGAGACGTCTATCGATGTCCGCTAGACAACAACCCCACCACTAACTGCACACGACTGCACCTAGGTACCACTGTCTCCTGACATTACAAATGTGTTCTCAGTTGAAACGAGGCAAGAGTGTTCATTTGTCTCTGGACTTTCCTAAACTGGGGCTGATTACAAGGGAAGACATCACTCAAAAACGTGCCTGACCGCAAGGACAGAATGCGCTTGGGAATGACTCTGGCCTCAAATCCGAAAGACCACAGCTTTGTGGTAAGTGTAGACGTCCATGCTCACATAACTTTAGTTTGTTTCTGCGGCCTGAATGTGTCAACCATCAGGATGTTTTGTCATGTTGACCATGTTGGTTATAGGCGTGTGGTCCGCTGTGGTCGTACGAGTGTGGAAGTTCCTTTTACAGCACAGGAATCTGCTCAAGGGTCAACAGCACCTTCAGCTTCACACACAGCATTGCTCCAGCCTTTCAACGTAAGGCCAGTCCAGCTCTAAACTTCTAGTTCATTGAAACCGTAGACGTAGAAATGATCAATAACATGGCTTCTGTTCAGGATGCGAGACCTACATGGACATAGTAATTGTGCTTGATGGATCCAACTCAATCTATCCCTGGTTCGAAGTGCAGGATTTCCTGATAAATGTGCTACAGAAGTTCTACATTGGTCCAGGACAGATTCAGGTGTGTCTGAATTGCGAGCTGGAAAATCAATCAATACTTCAAAAACGATAACCTTCTGGTCTTCCAGGTAGGAGTTGTTCAGTATGGTGAGAGAGTTGTCCATGAGTTTCGACTAGACGACTTTCGAACTGTCGATGAGGTTGTTGCAGCGGCCAAGAGCATTGACCAGCGTGGTGGTGAGGAAACGCGCACGGCTCTTGGGATTAAAATGGCGAGGTAAAGCAACAAGCCCTCTGTGATGGATGACTTAACCTGATTTTGATGGATGAAGAAAGAGCGTGAGCATCTGACATTATGCTTTGTGATTTCTTGTCGTGTCCACCTGACAATTGTTCAGAACGCAAGCATTTAAATATGGAGGTCGTCCAGAGGCTAAGAAAGTCATGATTGTAATCACTGACGGGGAGTCGCATGACAGCTCGAATCTGAAGCAGGCGGTGGAGGAAAGCGAGAAGGACAATATCACACTGTACGGAATAGCTGTGAGTTACTTCTGATGTGATTTTCAGCTTTTGGCTCAACTGTACCATGAGTCTCTCTTGTGCATGCTATCTTTATTTCACATTTCAACTTTGCTGATTCTTTTCCAGGTTCTTGGCTCCTACAATCGACGTGGAATCAACCCAGAAGCGTTTCTGAAGGAAATCAAGTTTATAGCTACAGATCCGGAAGAGAACTTTTTCAGCGTTAACGATGAATCGGCGTTAAAGGACATTGTGGATGCTTTGGGGGAGAAGATTTTTAGCTTAGAAGGTTTGACCATATTTTATGAAATGTGCAAGTAGAACCAAGCACTCTGATTTTTTGGGTGATGATAGTTAACGACAATCATCGTATTATCATCGTAAATGCAATTTTTTTAAATACCAATGCTAGCACGGCAGTTGAGTAGGTCACCATAATTGGTGGCAAATTCTTACTGTTTTCCCATGTTTTAAGTGTTAAGACGTTTTTATGTTCTGCAAAATAATGAACTTTGTTAATATCACCGGTATTGGTGCCGTGACCCGGATTTGAGAAAGCTTTTGATGAAGCATAGTTAGTTCCTCCAGTCTTTAAGAGATGTAGTTTTAGATTTACCATCAGATTCCCATTCTGGAATTATCACCAGACTACCATCATAAAATCACTACTTAGCTATTTACATGTCTTGTCTTTTTTTAACATTCTGTTAAGGTACCAATCAGAACGGCACGACCTTCGGCTTGCAAATGTCCCAGGCTGGATTTTCTTCTCATATTGTGGAGGTGAGTGTTTTCACTCACATAAAGAATCATAAACGACGACAACAACACTAATGCACTAGGAACTATATGAAGTGCTCGAGACGGCGTTTTAGGCTTTTCCATTAGCGTAGTGCAAATATTTTGCCATCAGTCGAAATTGAGTCATTGAGGGAAATATCTGTTTACCGCGGTGTGCCAATAACAATGCAACCGTGTCCTTTTACGGCCCGACAGAAGCATAATTCACTTTATTAAAATGAACTTTAAGCTTTTGCAGATGACAACCGCTCAGACCCTGTTTTTCATGCCTGACCTGATACCAAACCTTTCGGTCAGCGTAATGGTCTGCAGGTGAGGGATATAAAGGTCTAAGGCCACTCCGAGTTAGCAGCAGAACTTACCTAGAACAAAAAATATTTTTCTCATAACCTTCCCAGTGGGATCTTTGAAATGGCGCTTGACAGTGGCAATCTGAGACGGCAGATAGCGTCTCGAGGCTTTTCTTCACTCCTGACTTCTTTGAGGGTCTAAGGCACATATGGTTTTGTTGAATTAGGCTCTTTCCGTGAAAGACCAAAACACAAACACTCTCACACACGTGGCCCGTGAGATTCCAGCAGCCGGTTTTCCATGTGACACCCGTTTCAGCTTGTCCTCCAAGAAAACTTCTGATACAAGGCAAAGCTTTCAGTGTCCTTCAAACCGACAGCAAATAAAAGCTAAACAGATAGAGATCGGACATTTGGGAGCGAGTTTATTAGTCTAGGCTTCTGAGATGGACAAGGCATACGAGGTTTCTCCGCAGCCAGAGAAAGCCGCTCCACCATCCACACTTCGACTATAAATCTCACAAATGAAATAACTGGAACACTTAATAGTCCTGCGAACAGCATGGAGCGCGTGAAACACGAGTTTAGTTTCCAGAAGTTGGGCATTAACTTTGGCTTTAAGCTAATAATTGGATCCTCAAACACAAGGTGTACAAACCTGCTCCTAAAAGCCC